>PVKA01047721.1:0-14168 GCA_004027165.1 Ctenomys sociabilis
ACTTCCATAAACCAAAAAAAAAAACATTTTATTTTATTCATTTTATTATTATTTGGTAAAAATATAGTTATAATGTTTTAAGTGTTTCTGTGGATTTTTCAATAGTTTCAGATTCTAATAAAACAAAGTCCTTGTACTACTTTATAGATAATTTAAACTGATAAAGTGCACTCTTTCCACAAAAGATAAAAAAAAAAACCTAATTCTAAATTAATTAAGTGACTTGATTGACAGAAAATAACAGCATTAACAGAGAATAAGGAAAATTCTTTTGGAAGACAATAAAAAATGGTAAATTAATTGTTTTTAATAATTATTCATTTATTTTTATGTATTTAATACAGGGTGTACAGGGTCTCACTACATACATCAGATTTGTAGTGATCCTCCTATTTTCAGCCTCTGAAGCACTGGGATTACAGGCTTGTACCACCATGTCCAGTCTCAATCACCCTCTCAGCATGTCACACTGGGACTCAAACCCCGGACCCTGTGCCTGCCTAAACAAGTGTTTTAGTCTGCTGAACTATCTGATCAGCCCTGGTTGATCAAACTACTTTTTGATCAAATTTGTAGAAATACTAGGTTAGCCCGACGTGGTGGCACAGGCCTGTAATCCCAGCACTTGTGAGAATGAGGAAGGAGGATTGTTGTGAGTTCGAGACCAGCCTGAGCTACAATGTGAGCTTAAGGCCAGCCTGAACTTCATAGTGAGACCCTGTCTCAAAAAGACAAAAATAAATAAATAAATAAATAAATAAATAATAGGTTAGTAATTTAAATTACATTTTTTCTTGGACTCCATTTAAAATACTGTTGGAATAAACAATGAGCCTCATGGATAGCACTAGAATGAAAAATCGATAAATTTTCAGGCTGCCTGTTAATTAAATAAAAATTCACTATTCTATTTACCTTTGTTAGTGCATAAAAGTTTTCACATTTTAATGCTTCATAAGAGGCAAAGGTATTTTATATGAGATTCATTAAGGAGCACTGACATTTCTTTTATCTGTGTTATATGCTGCCAGGAAACCAAGAAAGGCTATGGGAGAAACACTGGTGGGGATAGAGAGTCATGCTGTGTTTCCTTGTAGTACAACAATGAATCCTCAGTGCACCAGCAACTGATTCTATGGAAATGAAGAAGTCTATTAGCTTCTTTATTTATTGTACAGTAGGACTGTTTCCTTATATATTACAGTGTTATTAGAATTACATAGAAAATTTGTAAGCTTGAAACTTCCATAGAAATGTTCCATTTCTTCCCCTGTATTATTATTAGATTTAACAAAGAATTAAAAATATTTAAAACCTCAAGTTTTTAAAAGCATACCAAGTTAATATGAATTTTGCATGAAATGTGTAATTTTATAAAAGAATACATTCCTTGGAATATTTGGCACAAAAAAACTTAATATATTTGAAAATTAGACATTGCTTGGTGTCTTATTTGTATCTGCTGATCCCATCTGAAAAGGATATTTTATAAATAAGCTTTGAAAACCCTTGTCACAGCAAACATAATTCAGTTTCACATGAGAGTTCCAGTTATTGCATTAATTGCATTATGGTTAGTTTTCCTTTTTAATTAATTAATTTTTGTATTTTAGAACGAGTTCTACAGGGTCTCACTGTGTAGATAGGACTCGTAGTGATCCTCTTGTTTACAGTTTCCCCAGTGCTGATATTACAGGCATGCACCACCACACCTAGTTTCACTCACATTCTCAGTGTGCCCCCAGGGGCAGGGCCGGCTCTGCAGGCCCAAGACTGAACTCCTATGGTCACTTTTCAATTAAAGGTTTCTTATTAAAAATGTTATTATGTTATTAGCACATCTTTGTAGTAATTAATGATTACCTTCCTCATGGGAGCTACTGTATATATATATAACACATTAAGTTCTTTTTGCATGTCTTTTCTTCTCTTCCTGCTTCCATAACTTGGTCTTTTTTTTTTTGCCAAATATCTATCTCCTATTTTCTGAACAGAAAGGGGTAAATGAGGGAAATTTTGACAGATATCAGCAACCCAGTAATATGTAGAACAATATATTAACAAGGATCAAATATTGATTGACATTATGCCTGAATAAGTGGTAGGAGTAAAAGGAGTGTAAAAATTTGACCTCTCATAGAAGGTCAAGTTGCAACATAATATTTTCTAATTTTAAAATAAAGAAGAATTCCATATGTAAGTTAAATTTGTGCTCTTTTGTCTTTCTTCTTCTGTGTCGCTTTTCTTTCTACATTCTATACTTCACTACATTCTGCATGTGTTACTTAATTTTCTGTAATCATTCTATAGAGAATATATCCATTTGTGTTTTAAGCACTCAAATTGTTGCTGGTGTATAAAATATAATTTCTTAAAGAACAGACTTAAAACTATACAATGAATATGATCCATAGCATATTACTGAACTCCTTAGTAAGTGATGAGCAAAAATAACTAGGCTGCTCTGCTTTGCCTACTGAGTACAAGAGCATTAATATGAAAAAAAATTTTCAAGCATTTCTCCATACTGTGTAGTGTAGTCCTTTCTTATAGGTGGGGATATATTCAAACAATAAAATTACATATATATATATATATATATATATATATATATATAAATATATATATATATATATATATATATATATATTCAAATCTATGGATAGTTTAATTTTTAAGTGCAAATTTTTAAAACCAAATAAACCTGTAACTAACTTAAAACAAGAAATAAACTTGAATTTATATATATATTCTTGAACAGATGTAGATGTAGAATATAGTTTTAACTGCTATATAACATTTTAATGCCCATTCCTTGATAGAATCTCCATTGTCAATCACTGCCATATAGGGTTTAGCCTTTCTGGATCTAGATGCAAGTTTTCTATTGTCCGTAATTGTTTCATATGATACTTCAACATTTCTTCCAAATGATTTTTGTTTCACATATAAACCTTTTCTCTTCCTATTTCACAGCACTAAGGAAAATCCTATTAGGTTATTTTATTCCCTCAAAAGAAGAATGCACAATGACCAATAATTGACTTACAAATAATTATCAAATCATGCTATAGGCCAACTCATGAGAAGTTAGATATACAACAGGCAGGGCAATTATTTGAAGCAGATCAAGACTAGAGAGTCAAATTTGTTACATTTGGAGAGACGCCCTAACTTGAAGTGCAGGTAGTTCACTTGCTTAATCCTGTCCAAGCACTGGACTTGAAAGTGCCTGGGTATTTATAGTACTCATATGTATTTAAAACAACATATTTTCATAAATATTTGTTTAAAACTTTAAGCATAGTGAATCAGGAATATTTTCAGTGCAAGATACAGTTTTTCTCTAACAGATATCCTATTCATTGGTTAGCATCTGCTCACCCTCACCATCTGCTTTCAGTTTCTTGAGGTAGAACCATTTCCTGATTGCCACCTGCTTGTGCTGTTCATACTGGAAGACCTGTCATCCTTTACTGATTTTTGCTGCTCCTCTGGGCCCAAAAGTAAAATCAAGGTATGTTTTTATATTGTTGAGAATACATTTAAATGTATTTTTAGCACTTTCATTTTTTTGTCACATTTTCTTTTCATAAATATTATGTTGCATATTCTAAACTAATATATCTAGCATTTATTTAGAAACATTAAAATAAAAACGTCCAATGATAATTGGTGTAATGTAAGAAATACCTCAATATGCCAAGCAAAATCACTGACATACATGTACTCAGGATTGGTTTTGTAATATGCTAAACCTGCTTTAGCCTTAGTATTCTCTTTATTCTTGGAGAAGGACTCATGAAAAGAAAGCAAAATTGTTTCAAACGAGGATGGATGCTGTATTTTGTTATGGATTATATGACTGAGAAATGCAAATTATCACAATGACTTTATGGTTTTATATCATTCAATAATATTAGGATCACATTATTTATCATTGATATTTTTATAAATAGTATAAGGTAAGGAAAACAGGTGTATATACATGTGCAGGAGGAAAAAAGATGGACAGTAATTCAGTTAGTCTACTACAGAGGTGATTTTCATTCTTCCTTTTCACACTATAACTTTCTGAATTTAGTTATTATGCTGAATGCATGCACACAGAATGGAGGGTTTAGGTTCTTCATTCCTCCGCATAGAAACACTAATAAATTATGTGTTATCTTTTTTTTTGAGATACTGGCTATTGAACTCAAGACCCTGCACTTGCCAGGCAAGCACTTACTCTACTGAGCTATCTCCCTAGCCCTTGTGCTATCATTTTAAAGAGAATAAAAAAAACAATAAAAATGATAGCAGAATTTGAAAAAAATGATAGAAAATTAACAATGGTTATTATATTGTATATCTTCAAAGTAGCTACTCAGATAACCAGATATAGATATACAAAATTGATCAAAATGTGCAAGTACTAGGCATTCCTTTCAATGAACTAAGATAAACTAGTAATACAATTATCTTACTTATCTTCTGTACGTATGTATATGTTTTTTTTCTTCCTTCTTTTTTCCTTTCCCCATCCCAATTGTTCTTTCCTATCAAGCTGTTTCCCTTTCACAATATCTATTGTTCATTTTTTGACAGTTTTCATAATGTTTTGGCATTGTACAAGGTGCATACATGATATTGTACTTACAGACATTATTATAGCATTTGTCAAGCCGGGCGTGGTGGCGCACGCCTGTAATCCCAGCACTCGGGAGGCTGAGGCAGGAGGATTGTTGTCAGTTCGAGACCAGCCTGAGCTACAAAGTGAGCTTAAGGACAGCCTGAACTGCATAGTGAGACCCTGTCTCAAAAAGACAAAAAATAAATAAAAAAATAAAAAAAAGACAAAAAATAAATAAATAAATATAGCATTTGTCTTTAATCAGAAACTTAAGAGAGCATAGCTATATACTTATTTTTTATAGTTGAATTGTATCCCAGACTCAATAATTAATACTATCTACCTTGTTATATTCCTAGTGGTTGTGCATACATAGTACTAGAAACTGACATAATAACTTGTCCAGCCACTATTAGTGCAAATCTTGCTTCCCACAGAATTATTCAGAAGCACTGCACATTTGTCCTAACTGTACTGTCTATACAAATGCATCTTGGTTCTTCCTTGTATCCCCCTTTTTTTGTCTAGACATATCAAAGATGGGCACTCCGTTGTCATCAAACCACTATAGGTGTCTGAATTCAGTGACACAATCCAACAGAGTCCAGCATTTCACATTAATAGAGAGTTATCTGTAGAAATTGTTGAATATAGCCATTTACAGCTCAATTTATTATTATGACCCCAAGTTATATACTTTATTTTTATACTTTTCTGCTGGATTGTTAATACCGAGATAGAGCAAGACCTATGTAACAAAAAATGCACCTTTTGTTTCTGATGAGGTCAGTCAAGTCCCCTCAGGGTTTATCTTATAATCCTGTACCCTACTCTGTACATTTTTTATCTTATTTACTGTTTTAGCTTCTTACACTAGGAAAGCAATACCATGTTTATACAGGCAAGTCTGATTCATTTTACTTATGAGTATGGTCTGTAGTTACATCCATTTACCTATAGAAGGCTCCAGTTAATTCTTATGCAAATAAATTGTCTATAGGACACATTTGTTTTTTCTATATTTATGACATTAAACTCATGAATACTTAATCTATACTTTGGTTTAGAATCCAATATTAAGTAATTCTTTCACTCAAGGTTCTATTCAACCTCTCCTATGGTAAACTCTTACCATTGAATTCTTTACATTTTTAGGCATAATTTTTTATTGTGTGACTTTTCCTTTTTATTCTATAACTTGTTTCCTTCTGGAAATTTTTCATCTCGCACACATCCTTACCCATATTTCCAAGAAAATCTGATTTATTTACCAGAGAACAATATTAGAAATCAAGATCTATTATTACTTGTCCCTGTCAGCAGACAAAGCAAGGAGATAGATATATATATACAATAATCTATTCATCAAAAGAGCTAACATATTCCTGTATTAATTATCTGTCTGTGTATTAATCTAATCATGAATAAATACTTATGTCACATAATTTATTAGCATATGCTTCCTTACAGCCTCCTCTTAAGAGATAACGGTACATTTTCATTGAAATAAAAAGATGTTTCCCATCACATGCAATTTACTTATAAATTCTTTATTTTCAATGTGCATATGTAAAACCTTCAGGATATTAATGCATACCACCAGGGAAAATAATTTTATTCACTTGATTACAGTATCTCTGTATAGTTTCTTTTGATTTTAGTCTTATAAACTTCACTTATTTCTACTCTTACATGGATTTGCAACATATACTCTCATTTGATTAAATAAAGTTATTTCACATATTGACATACAATTGGATAAATTTATTGTATTCTACATTCCATACCGAGACTCCTCTGTCTTCATTTAATAGTGCTTTTTTGTATACATACAGTCATGAAAATGCCTTGTACTGTAATACTGAGTAGGTATACAATTATATATTTAAAATTACATTTATATGCAGTAGTTTCACTATCTAAAATAATTCCCTGTGGTTCATATTTCCAAACTTCTCCACTTTCTAGCAAACCTCTTGTCACCACTGAGGTATACTGTATGTATAATTTTGCCTTTTACACAGTAGTATAATTAGATAATATAATATGTAGATTTCTCAAACTGCTTTCTTTAAATTATAAATATGTACTTATATCCCAATCATGTCTTTTCATAGCATAATATCTTATTTCTGTCTAGCACTGTGTACAATTTCAATGTATGGATATACGAATTCATTCATTTCTCATACTGAAAGTCATCTTGGCTGCTTCTAGTTCTCAGTAATTATAAATACATCTGGAATATAAATTAATATGATTGCTTTCCTATAGACATCATTTTTCAAATCATTTGGGCAAAGAAGTGAATGGGTGGTTAGCAAGATAGCTCAGCAGACTAAGTGCCTGCCTAGGCAAGAGCAGAGACTGGGGTTCGATCCCTGGCAACACGTGCTGTACTGTCCTTACCCACAGGCACACTGAGCTGTCAACCCCGGGCCTGGTGGTGCACATCTGTAATCCCAGTGATGTGGAGGCTGAAAACAGGAGGATCACAGTAAGTTCAAGCTGCATCATGAGACCCCCTTTACCAAATATATAAAAAAGGAAATAAATAACATGAATGCGAAATCACACATAGCAAGCATTTTAAGAAACTTCAAACTGTACACTAGAGTAGCAATGCAATTTGTATTTTCATCATCAAACAGAGTTTCTGTTTAATATGGCTGCCCAATTTAGATGTTGCTTTTTGTTTTCTCGTATCAGACATTTTAATTAGTGTCTTGGGATGCTACATCATTATTCTAGTTTCGAAATATCAAATGCAATATTTTGTTAAACTTTTTTTCCCTGTTTATCTTTCATGTAACTGCCTAGGTATTTCCTTTGTTGTTTGCTCTTCTATTTTTCATTTGTAAATGATCATTGAAAAGGAATTAAATATACCATTCCAGCACATTTATTACTTAAAGACCCTTTAAGAATAGCAAGTGATAAAATTCACTCTGATCTTTTTGTTCTTTTCTAAATTTACAAGAAAAAATTCCTAGTGAAAGTGCCTAACCAATGCAAAAACAAATAATACCATTTTCCTCAAGAATAAGAATTCAACGGTAAAGTAATTTTATGGAAAACTTCATAAAACATCTCATTTTTGAGGCCTCCTCATACAATTTGCTTCACAACTTACTGTTATTAATCAATTTGCCATATAAGTAACTGACTGCAACTATCTCCTCAGTTATTCATAATCTTGTGAGAGATCCTGTGTCATGTAAAACTTACACTAAAGATATTTGCCCTAATTTTATAATTAAATTTATTTTAATAGATATATAAAGCAGATGCACATATTTACAGAGTAGCATGTGATAATTCAATATATTTATGCCTTTGTAGTATTTACATATGATTAAAAATTTCTATTTCCAAACAGTTTTCATTTCTTTATGATGAAAAAATTTAAAATTGTTTCTTTTACCTTTATTAAATACATAGTACATCGTAATCATCCATATTCACTATGGTATGGGCTGCAATAATATCTCAAAATTTCTTTTCCCAATCTAACCTCATCTTGGAAATCTTCGATAAAGCTTTCCTTACCTCCTTTCTCCCTAATCTCTCCAATCTTTGGCAATTACCATTTTAGTCTTAACTTCTATGACATCAATATTTTTAGATTTCAAAAATAAGTGGGAAAATAATACCTTTAATGTGTCTCTGTTATTATCTCCTGTAAAGACACTGTCATCTATCTCTCTCAAGAGTAGCATATTCCTTGTTGTTTCAAACACATGTAGCGCATTGTTCTCTTTTCCTGAGTAGGTCAGGAAGCCCATTTTTCCTGAATCTCTTTATTATGCTATTGGACATATGTTGACATCTTAAATAGGTTCAGAATCTTTATGTTTTGTTAACATTTTCACTGTGAGAAAAAGCTAAAAGTATCTAGGGTTGAGTAAGATGGGTAAAAAAGAGGCTCTATCTTTTTAGGACTCTGTCTTTCCATTCGGAGGTAACCGTCACCACTGTTCATTTTATTTTTTTTTCTTTTATTGAAGTACAAATATCAATGAGACAGTTTTAAGATACCTTGACAAGATGGATTTGATAAATTAATAAATTGCAAACTTTTCATAATGTTTTGGTATCATAGAAGGTGCATGCATGATATTATACTTACAGATATTAATATAGCAGATGTCTCTTATCAGTAAATGAAGAGAGTGTAGCTGTTTGCGTATCTTATATTTTATACCTGAATTATATTAAGAAAAATAACTGTTTTAGGTCAGGTTGCTGTAAGAAAATATTAGGGGCTAGGGAGATAGCTCAGTAGAATAAGTGCTTCCCTGGCAAGCACAAGGATCTGAGTTCAATCCCCAGTTTTGCCAAAAAAAGAAAAACAAACTATCATAAGGGCCAGGGAGCTAGCTCAGTGGCTTAAGCAACTTCCTGGCAAGTGCAAGGTCCTCAGTTCCATCCCTGGTACCACAAAAAAAAGAAAAAGAAAGAAATTATTTTAGTCTGAACCATCCAGTGGAAAAGTATAGAAAAAGCTACACTCTTAATTCACTGATAAGAGATATCTGCTAAAATAATATCTGTAAATATCATATCATGTATGCACCTTGTACAATACCACAGTTTGCAATGTATTAATTTATCTAATCTGTATTGTTAAGGTGTCTTGAAACGGTTTGATTGACATTTGTAGTCCAATAAAATAAAAAATAAAAAAAAGAAACATATGGTGTAATGTCTGTAAGTATGATATCATGTATGCACCTTCCATGATATCAAAACATTATGAAAACAGTTGGCAATGTATTAATTTATCAAATCCATCTTGTCAAGGTATCTTAAAACTCTCACTGATATTTGTACTTCAATAAAACAAAAATTAAAAAAAAAAAACTGAAAGACTCACTATGTACCACGATCTCCCCTTGTGACACTGATATTTGTCCCTGCATGAAGACTAGATTTAAAGTAAGAAAATAAAGATTAAAATAATTGCTCATGTTCTTTCAGAAAAATAAAAATTTAGCTATGAGTTTCTCAGGTCCAGGAGATCTAGGATAATACTCAGTCAATAAATACCTAAGTTATGTTTCATGGCTTCATTAAAGCAGCTATTTTCTTAGCATCATTAATAAAATATAGAGAAGTCCTGATTTTATTCACCAACAACCCTTTATATGCTTATAATTTTGAAAGAGTACATTCAAATAAAAACAGTCTACAATAAAAAGAAATTACTTGGCATATTTGAAATATGCCAATGTGAAAGATACAAGCTATTTTATCAGGTTCTGAACAGGATTGGCTCAGGATTCATTGTCATTCTTGAGCTTACTTCTGTTAGTATGTCAAAAGTTTAATACATTGCAAACAGTTTCATAATGTTTTGATATCGCACAAGGTGCATACATGATATTATACTTACAGACATTATTAGAGCAGATGTCACTTACCAGTAAATTAACAGTGTAGCTATTTATTATCTTATTTTTTATGCCTGAATTATATCAAAATTTCAATAATTATTTTCCTAGTGGATGACCGTAGTACTAGAAGCTGACATAGTATCCAGTCCAACCATCATCAGTGCAAATCTTGCCTCTCATAGGATTATGTAGAAGCACAGCGTTATCTATCCCAACTGTACTGTCTATATGCACACATCATGATTTTTTCTTTCTACACCCCTTCCTTTGTCTACACCTGTCAAGGGTGGGCACTCCATTGTCATATAACTAACTTAGGTGCTTGAACTCGACAACACAATCCAACATAGTCCAGGATTCCACAACAATAGTGAGTTTATTCAAAGAAGTTGTCGACCATAGCCATTTACAGCTCATCTTAATATTATGGCCCTGTGATGTATACTTCATTTTTATACTTTTCTGCTGGATGGTAAAGACCTAGAGAGAGCAAGACTTATATACCAACACATGTACTTTATGTTTATTATGTGGTCAGTGAAGTCCTCTAAGGGTTTATCTTGTAGTCCTGTACGTTATTCTGAAGATCCTTTGTCTGTGTCATCCATGTGGATGAGGCACGGCCAATGCTTGACCAGTTTGCTCTCTGTGAGAAACTGAGTGAAAGTTTTCTCTCCATGTGACTCACCCCAGACACACTATAGAACTACAATCTCATTCCTCTGTGGCTCCATAATCTCCTTGTTCAGAAAATTTGGAGCGCACCTGAGTCTTGCTCTCTCTAGGTCTTTACCATCCAGCAGAAAAGTATAAAAATGAAGTATACATTGTTGCAGTACAGGTTCTCCTATGACCTGAGTCTTTGCTGACCTTGAAAGGCTAGAGCCAAAATGTTGGCTGGTCTTGTGGCTCCTCTGTTTCTCCAACTTGGATTTGTGAGCTTAGGTTGTTAACCATCCAGAAGAAAAGCTGATTAGTATCCTGCCGTATATGTTATTTACTTTGCCTTATCTGATTCAATTGATTTTAGATGTTGTTGTACATTTCCTTTTGTATTTCTGCTTTTCGCTTGTTATACTAGGGAGACTATACGATATTTGCACATGTGTGTCTGGTTTATTTGACTTATGAGTATATGTTCAATTGGCATACACTGCAATATAAATACTTCAAGTTTACCATTCTTTAAAGCTGAGCAATACTCCATAATATAGAAATATCACGTATTTTTCAACCATTCCTCATGTGATGGACATCTTGGTTGTTTCCAAGATTTTGCTGTCACACATTGCGCTGCTATATACATAGGTACACATATATCACTATGATAAGATGTTTTCAGATCCTTTGGGAGAATTCCAAGTAGGGGTATAGCTGGCTTGAATGGGATTTCTAGTCCTACTGTTTTGAGGAGTCTCCACACTGACCTCTAAAATGGTTGTACCAGGCTACATTCCAACCAGTAGTGGAGAAGTATTCCCTTTGCTCCACAATGGCTCCAACATTTGTTGTTGGTTGATTTCTTTATGACAGCCATTCTTTGTGGAGTGAGATGGTATCACAGTGTTGCTTTTATCTGCATTTCACGAACGGCTAGCGATATCGAGCATTTCTTCATATATTTATTTGCTTCTTTCATTTCGCCCTATGAACACTGTGTACTCATCTCAGATGCCCCTGAATTCGGGCTTTAAATTTGAGGGCCATGTTATATCTTAGTTCATTATATATTCTCGACAGTAGTCCTCTGTCTCATTGCTTATTAGTTAGGATTTTTTCAAAATTTGTGGGTTGTCTTTTCACGCTGTTGACAATTTCTTTTCACATGCAGAAGATCCTTAAGAAGAGTTGATCCCAGTTTTTGATTCTTTCAAGTACTTCCGGTGCGAATATATGTTTGTTCATGAACTCCTTACCGACCCCTATGTCTTCAAGAGTTCCTCCTACTTTCTCTTCATGGAGATTGAATATTTCTTTTTCAATGTTCAGATCTTTAATCCATTTTGACTTTAACTTACTGCATGGTGATAGAGCTGGGTCAAGTTTTAGTTTTTGGCATGTAAAAAGCTATGTTTACCACCACCATTTTTTAAAGACGTTATCTTTCTTCCAGTGAGCTTGTGTAGCCACTTTGTGGAAGATAAGATAGCTGAGTGTTTTCGTAGATGCCTCGGCATCTTCAAAACTATTCCAGTGATCCTCAGGTCTATTTTGTTGCCAATACCATGTGGATTTTATCACAGTGGCTTTTTGGTATAATTTCAAATCAGGACTTGTGATGCCTCCTGCCTTTTCTTTATTGGCCAAGATTGCCTTTGCTATTCTAGGTTGTTTGTGGTTCCAAATAAATTTTAGAAATGATTTCTCTATGTCTGGGAGGTATGTTGGTGGCAGTTTGATAGGTATTGCATTAAATCTGTACAGCAATTTTGGGAGTATGGCCACCTTTACGATGTTGGTTCTTCCTATCCAGGAGCATGGAATATCTTTCCATTTTCTGAAATCCTCCATAATATCTTTTATTAGGTTGTTGTAATTTTCCATGAAGAGATTTTTCACTTCCTTGGTTGAGTGAAACCCAAGGTATTTCATTTTCGCTGTTCTATTGTAAAAGGTATTGTTTCTATTGCTTCCATTTCAGTGTGCTTGTTATTTGTGTAGAGGAATGCTATTGAATTTTGCGTACTGATTTTGTATCCTGCTATGCTACTGAATTTCCCTATCATTTGTAGTAGTTTCTTGGTGGAATTTTTGGGGTCTTCCAAGTAAAATATCATGTCTTCTGCAAATCGTGATAATTTAACTTCTTTTTTATCTATCCTTATTCCTTTTATTTCTCCAACTTTTCTGATGGCTGTTGATAAGGAATCCAAGACTATATTGAATAGGAAGGGTGATATATATCAGGTGGAATAGTGCTCTCTGCACTTGTTCTGGGTGAGCATAGTTTTTCCACCCTATGTTTCTGGAATTCATTCTTTATTTCATATACTATATATTCAGATATTTTTTTCAATAACTTCTCGTTTTATTTCCTCTATAGCTTTCTGCTGTTGTTCCTTTGCTGCTGTATTTGTTAGTTCATTCATTGCAGCTGAGCTAGTGTCCTCTGCCCTTCCTGATGGACTCTAGGTCTGGGTTTGCATTTTTCCCCTTCTCTTTGTCATTTTGTATAGCACTGACCTTTGACCTTTGGTGTAGAGCTTTGGTGCAGCTATTACCTCAGCTTGTTATGAGATTCGGGTGCCAGTCTATTAAGTTTGAGATTTTCCAGTTATGCTTATCCTGGATCTGGCTGTTGTGTTCAGTTCCTTTTTTGTTGTAGCTCCTTTGGTTCCCCTCTGTTGGTTCCCTGTTCAGGTGAGCACAAACCGAACTGGGATGTAGAGCAAATAATTAAACTTCCCCATCTTATCTGGCTTTGGGGCGAGGATCCTGAAACTTAACGTGGTCAGCCCTCCAGTGTCAGGCACGTTGTTCCCCATGTGGGCGGACCTGGGCTTTGGTGGGTCTTCTGGGTTCATAAAAGGATAGTGGATGATCTTATTCACTGTGTAGGCTGTACTGGGTCAGCCACCCTGTACTGGGCCCGGGTCTGCAGGCCGTAAACTGAAAAGGCTTGGAAACGTCCCTCCAATGCAGCGGGCCTGGAGCCCTGACTCACAGTCCAGGATGTGCTGGGTTTCGGGCCATGGCATGTGACCAAGGATTGCTGAGAAATATCCTTCTGTTGTGACAGGCTTGGAATTCTCACTCCAGGCCGGCCTGCACTGGGTCTGGGGCTGTGGGATGGGACCAGTAATCACCTGAAAATGTTTCTCTGGCACCGTGTGCCTGGAGCTCTCACTGGGTTATGGGGGGTGGAGGGGGCAAGGAATCCCTGGGAAATGTCTCCCGGGCACGCTGGCCTGGAGTTCTACACTCACTGAACTTTGATGACCAGAGTGTCGGGGAAATTCCCACTTGTTCAGCGGGCTTTATGGCAGGGGATCCGGCGAGGTGCTGGTCTGTGGGTCCTGAGGTTTCAGGCCAGTCACTAGCTTGGAGGGCTTGGAGGTAGGGATCCGGGTAGCGCGCGTGGGAAGAAGCCAAAGGCTCTCCCTCAGACTCACCACACTCTCACTGATCTGGGAAGCCTGGTGAGTCATGCAAATTCC
>PVKA01047722.1:5000-14170 GCA_004027165.1 Ctenomys sociabilis
TTCCCCTTCCTTGTTAAGCCACTGTCATTGTGGCAAACCTGTTTGCCTTGTTCCTTGCCCTCCCAGGAACACTTTCCATGTTTCTTATCATTTCCATTAGTTTCTTAAAATCATTTTAAGAACAAATTCATTTATTTCTTTTTCCACATTACATTTTTTATACGCTGCTAGATTTTGTTTGCAAATATTGAACTTGGATCATAGTCCCGTGCAAGTCTCTCTCTGACCCCTTTTTGGTACCCAAGTCATGCAGATCTGTCTGAACACTTATGCCATATATGGGTCGATCAGCTCAGCCCAGATCTCCTCCATTTCTTTGGGTTGTTTTGAGACAGGGTCTCAGTGTGGAGTCAGACCAGACCTACCCATGAGGCAGCCAGACCTCCCAAGTTCAAAGACCAATCCACAAATGGGCATCTCAGATGAATACATACTTCCCAGAGGAAGAAATACAAATGGCAATTAGATATACAAAAAAAAAAAAATTTCAACATTATTGGTCATTTGAGAGATGCAAATTAAAGCAAGCCTGAGATTCCGTCTCACTCCAGAAACACTGGCAATCATCAAGAAATCAACCAATAACAAATGCTGGTATGGCTGTTGGGAAAAAGGAGCCCTTCTCTGTTTCTATAAGAGTGCAAGCGGATGTAACCACCGTGGAAAATAGTGTGGAGATGCTTCGAAAAATCAGTATTAGAGGTCCCATTCAACTCAGCTATTTCCCTTCTGGATATATTCCCAGAAGAATAAAAAACATCACACCACAGCAATATATGTACACCCATGTTTATAGCAGCACAATTTGTCATAGCTAAATCTTGGAAACAACCCAACTATCCACCAACCAAGGAATGTATAAGAAAGATGTCATCTTTTTTGTACAGTGGAGTACTACTCATCCATAAGGAGGATAAAATTGAGTCTTTTATAGGTAACTTGAGACCATACTCAGAAATAAAATAAATCAGATTCACATGTATAAGTACCATAGTATCTTCCTACTGTGAGAAACTGAAAGAGCAAACGAAGTCCAAAATACACATTACATATTGTGAAATGGGAAGGAATTGTTCAAAAGGAAAAAGAAAACAGGGTTGGGGAAAAGAGGAAAGGAGGGAGGGGAAAAGGAAAATATAAGACAGTTATGCTACTAGCTTCTCTTGGTTCATTGAGAAGAAAGGTTTGTGCTAATACTGCTTGAAGAATTTTTTATGCCCATAGCTTATTCTCTCAATACTTTAAAGATAACAATACTCAGCATGTTAACTACTGCTATTCTCTTACTATTTTATCATGAAATTTTGTTTTACTTTTTTTCCATTAAAAATAAAACAGAGCAGCCTGGATTTTCTGCTCTTCCACGCAGTAAGAAGAGCAAGAGGCCCCATCTTGGAAGCAGAAAGGAGCCCTCCCCAGACACCAGACCTTCTGGCACCTTAATTTTGGATTTCCTAACCTCCAGAATTGGGAAAAAATTTTTTTAATTATTTGTAACCCACATAGGGTGTTTCTGTTACAGCAGTATGAGCACACTAAGATGAAGAGTGAACAGAATCAAAAGGGAGAAGGCACAGTTTTACTAACATCAACCAAAACAAGCATTAAAACTAAAACAGTATTAAGATAGACTTAAACGCAGTAATCAGTCAAATCATTAGGAAGATAGAGCCAGTCTAATCCTCAGTTACCTAATTAGCTTTACATGAAAGAGTTTGCCTAAAAAAAGATGAAAGATCCATCATTATCACATCAGGAGATCTTAATTCGCCTTTTGAGCAACTGTTGGATGAAGTACACAGATATCTGGTAAGGACGAACACCATTTAAACCACATAAATAATATGTCAGCCAAATGGACATGTATAAACGCTGAATAAGATTATGCTCTTCTGAAAGTTGGTTCTTTACAAAACCTAGTAGGGCTGACAGATCTCTACCAAGGGGACAAAGAAGAAGTGGAGAAAACACCAATGATCAATAAGCAACAGTAGGGATGAAAAGGGGAAGAAGACTAGATACAGCTAACACTTCCTAGACAGCTAGGTTCTAAAATATAGAACAAGAGATAAGAGAGCCAAATGAATTTCGCTACCTCCTGAAAACTGATAAACCAGTGAAAGAGTAATTTGCTCCCTAGGAAAAACAAATGAGATTAATGCCCTTATAACGGAAACTTCAGAGGATGGCTAGCTCTTCTGCTAACATAAATCCACAGGATGGGTGATAACAAAGACAAGTTCTTGGGGCTGGGGAGATGGTTCAGTGGAATAAGCACTTCCCTGGCAAGCAGAAGGGCCTGAGTTCAATCCTTGGTTCTGCCAAAAAAAAAAAAAAAAAAAAAGAAAGAAAAAGAAAAGAAAAAAGACAAGTTCTTACTTTCTGGAAAATATATGAGATCTGACATTCTAAACTGAGCAGAGGGTAACAGAGAACAGCAATGGCAGTGTGACATTTCAACGCATGGATGAGGTACGTAATGAGCACATCAGGTTTGGGCATCTCTAACCTTAGACATACATCATTTCTTTGAGATGGGAACATTAAAAATCCTCTCTACTATTTAATAGATTCAATTAATTGTTAGCAAAATGTATGTCACTACGTTTTTAAAAAATCTCAAGCAATGCTAGCATCTGACCTGAGGTAAATGAGCAGTCTGAAGAGGTGGATTGGATATTCAAGCTGTCTAAGAAGTATTAGCCAATGACTTTTTCCAGTCTGTGAGCTGAGTACAAGGCATTCTCCAAGAACAGGGTGAAGGGCTAGGATAAGTTAGTTCTGACTGCAGAAAGACCCTGGACAAGGTCTACTACTCCAGAAGCAGGGAACACAGAAATGTGGCTCTGAGGAATCTGACTTACTTTGAGGAAAAGACTGAGAACCTCAGCAGGGGGCCTCTCCCTGAGTCACACTCACCCCTGGCAAATCCACCCAACCCAAGGAAAGCTTGGGCAGGTTCTTAATCCACTTGGTCTGGCTTTGAAACCTAGAAAGACACCAGGATTGTTGGTGAGGCACAGCTGGCATGGGAGTTAGAGTAGCAGGCAGACAGGAGGAGGTTTGATAGAACACAATGCAAGCAGGAGGTCACTTTGTCTTAGAAGAAACAACTGTCTCCTCAGAGGGATTAGAAAGAATACACTGTATGAAAAAGAAGAGAGGTGATCTTAAACAGGGATATTGAGAGAACATGAAGGAATCTCAGAAGTGTAAGGGTGTAAGTTCCCTGAGGCGTGTGTGTGTGTGTGTGTGTGTGTGTGTGTGTGTGTGTGTGTGTGTGTTATGGTTTGTGTCTAGTTGTCCCCCCAAAGCCTCATGCAGCCATTGGGGTGGGCTTCTAGAGTTTGTGCTTAATTCAGGATCCAGTGCTGGTGTGAGTGCTATACCCACCCTGGGGTGGAGAGCTTGAGCACAATATAAAGGAAGGAGAGAAAGCCTTCTAACAGCCATAGCTGCTGCTCCTCCCTTTGTTTTTTGCTGCTCTGTGCTATCTTGAACAGCTGCTCTCTGCCATGTGCCACTCTGCCTCAGAGCCAGCCTATCATAGGCTGAAACCTCCACTAACTGTGAGCTAAAATAAACCTTCCCTTCCTGAATGTTGGTGTTGGGTATTTTGTCCCAGCAATGAGAGTAACAGAGACATTGTGTGAGGGGGTAATTTTCACTCCTTTTCATTAGAAACAACATAGCAAAAATTCAGTTGAAGAACTGGGAGATAGTTATGAGTTTGTTTTTCGGGAAGGAAAAAGAATTTCTCAAGAAATGAAATAGAAATTAGAGAACGAAAGAGAGAAATTGAGAATAGCTTCAGAATTTGAATAGTGCTAGTTCTAGAATAATTTATCCACATCTGAGCAACAGGAATCCCTCAAAGAAGAAGTAATAGAAACATGCCCGACAAGGACCCTCACTGAGTCCCGCTGTCTCCTTCATACTTGGGCCCATTTTTTGAAATGGTGATTGAGCTTTTCTGAGATTTTTGCAAAGCAATGGTTGCCTTATAATATAGACACATTTCCTGTTTAAGTGTTTTCAAACATCTTCAGAGGATGCTACCAAAAGAAGAAAAAATAAATTTATGCAGATAAATTTGAAAACTTGAGTGGCTATGTTTCTGGAGTAATATGAATTTCCCAAACTGACAAAGTTTAAACCTCAAATAGTTTTATAAGCACTAAAAGAGTAATTGCAACAAGAATAATATGGTACTAATGTTAGAAATGAGTAGTTTAAATTATCCCACAAAGAAAACTCTAGTCATAGCTTACAAATAAATTCTATCGAATGTTCAAAACTCCAATCATTTCAAAGTGGTAGGATCTTTTACAGAGAGTAAAAAAGCAATACCCCCTCCTTAGTTGATAACATTGGTACAACTGTTATGAAAAATCTTTGAAAAATCGGGTTGTTATTAATGTCGATCGTGTGCGTATCCTGTAACCTAGCAACACTGCCCCACATCTACTCTGACACTACTGTCCTGCAGCAGTAAAAGGAGACACAACCAAAATGTCCATCAACAGAAGGAAGGAAAACTCAACTGAGATATATTAGAACCACACAATATAATGATGATGGAATACTACACAGATCTGAAAACGGATGCGCCATGTTTGACAAACATAATCCTGGCTGAATTTTGAAAGCATTCAGGTGATCAGCCCAAACGCAGGGGATTACAGAACGCCTATGTCTCAACTCAAAGTTAAGTTCAAAAGAAATAATTCAACTCACATGCTGTCTAAGGAAACATGCACTCGATTAAAACTCATGGAAATCGCTAGCATAATGTTCCTGACAGTATCTCCATTTGTAGAGTGAGCAAAGGAAAATGTAAAGCCCTGACATACAAGTAGCTTTGAGGACACTGATGCTGTTTGATTCTTTTTTTTTTTAAGCTTATTACTTTTTCTAACCTTATATAGTCCGCCTGTACAGTAGAAGCATCCTTGTTCAGTGTCCCCCCTCATAAACACACACACCATCCTGGCGTACTATAAGGTACCTAAGATAGTCAAAGGCTGTGTCACAAATTACAGCCTAGAGCAAAGTAATGAACCTAGAGGAACACAGACACGGTTAAAAGCTGCCAGTTTCCTTTAAGGCTGGACAAAAGGGTATAGCTGGTGACTTGCACCTTGGGAAGAGATTCCTTGCTGGCACATGATGTTAACATATATTGCAAAGGAACTAGAGTACCCAAAAACAGTTATTTTCCTTGAGTTCATGTGAGGCCGAGCTAACTCCGTGATGTAACCTGGGGACCAGCTCTGTGCCCAGCCCTGTAGCTGCCAGGGATATTGCTCAGGATGGCTTCCTTCTCATTACCCTGAAGGAAATAAGACTCAAGATATTTTTAGCACCGGTTATCTTTACAAAGAGAAGTAAGGTAAAGGTTGGCTGGGAAGAAAGCTTGTCTTCTCTGTACTTCTATGTGCCGTCAAGTTTTCTAATGTTACACCTACATTACTTTTACTTTCATCAAAGTAAAAAGGTGGCAAAGGTGGGGTGGCTTTTTGTTGTTTCTTCTTTATCTTTCCTTTAATTAAGAAATAGATGCACAAACTTCATTAGCCACCTGGGAGATGCAAAGGAAACCAGCATGAGATTTCACTACACAACTTTTAAGAAATCAAGTATCAAGAAAAAGAAAATCATTAAAAAAAAACAACAACAACAACAACCTGAAGACTGCCCTGCTCCCAGGCCGAGCCTATCAGAGGTCCCACTGCAGCTCTTCTTCAACGTCATGGAAGTCTCCCCACCCCCACCTCCGTTTTTGAGTCCCGGAATCCGTCAGAAAAAAAAAAAAAAAAAAAAAAAAAATGGCTACAGAATTAAACACCTTTGTCTCACAACTCACTTCATCAGCCTCCTGAAAGGGAGATTGTCCATTAACTGGAAAACAATTTGCATTTTCAGCACAAAGGGTGCCCTCTGCCTGGTGTGCTTCTCTCTCTCCTTAATTGTGCCCTTTAGCTCAAGCGCTGCAGAGTGTTTAAAGGTTCTGTGTGAAGTGGTCTGGGCCGGGAGGGGGGCACAGAGAACACTTGGCTGTCTGGGCTGGCATTGTTCCCTTTGTCCCTGTGAGCAGGTCTCAATCTTAGTCCAGAATGTCCAGGCTGACAGGCTCCATACGCGGGTTTTGCCACCCCCTTTTCAGAGACTTAAGCCGCAGCAGCCCTGCCTCTCCCATAATTCCCCGCCAGATGAATGGGCCTTGTTTCCCTGCTACTGTGTGTTGGGGCCTGGGTCAGAGAAGGTGCTTGTGGCTGCTAATTTATACCGGGTGGTGGGAAAGCAGGGTAAGACAGGCTTCCTCTGTGTGGAAGAGAATAAAGAAAGGGCTTGAATTCAGGTGCTGAGGGACAGAGGATGGTGTGAGAAATAGTGGCAGCAGGGGCTTCAGAGATGTGGGAGTCTGTCTTTCCTCCAGGACCCAGCTCTCTTCACAATTCTTTCCCACCTGCTTCAAGTAATGCTTGAAATTCCTCTAACAGGAGGCAAAGCCTCTCCTGCCACTCTAAATATAAATACAGACTAATTAGAATGCAATATAGCCTAGGTTCCTGGAAGGATGGAGTAGAAGAGTTTTCCTCATCCCTACCGTTTGTCAGGACTGGGTGTACAAAATCCGATCTTCTCCACAGCTTCAGTGTCAGGGTGAGTCCCTCACGCCGTCATTGACGCCATTAAGGACTGCTTACGCGCCCGAGAGTCAGAAGAATCCAAATGCTCAGAGCAGGTCAGTGAAAGGCTCTGTCACTTGAGGAGCAACTCGGCCATGATTCCCTGGCCTTTCTCTTTGCTTCCTCTCTTTCAGACTTATTTAAGAAGTCTGGTGAATGAGAAAAGCTAACAGATGCAGATGCAAAAAAGTCCCAAGAAAAACTTCCTCTCTCTGAGGAAAGACTATAAAGGGGGAAACCCAGCAAGACGGAAAGTACGTGTAATACCACTCTACTCCAAGTGAATGGCTTGGAAGAAACTATGGCCCCAGTCCCATGCCTGTCAGCTAGGGCTGAGTGGGAAGACAAAGCTCTGTACTGGTTCTCTCTCTCCTTAATTGTGCTCTTTTGCTCAAGACCTGTAGAGTGTCACCCCTTTGCCAGGTGACATCAGCAAAGGTGGCATAGGGAGCTGGGACTTTTATCCTAGACACCACCCCAGTGTCAGTGAAAACCTGAAAGCTCATCTCCTGCCCCTCATCTGGATGTGATCTGTCACCCAGTGGGTCCTGTGCTGGAAGTTTGTTTCCTGGTGCAGTGGTGTGCGGGTGGGAGGCCCTTAGTCAACAGTCACGCTACTCTTGGGGAGCTTAAGATAGTGCCCATGGGACTCCAATTATTCTCTCAAAAATGAGTTATAGGAGCAAACCTGACTCCTGGCCCCCGCTCTGGGTCTCACCAAGAGACCACTCCCCCAGATGCTCCCCCCTAGCACTTCCGCCCAGAAGCCTCATCAGGAGTTCACCTGAGCGGCCACTCTGTCTGGGACTTTCAGTTTCCAGAAACTGTCAGCTAAATAAATCTCTTTTACCCATTAAGAACCCAGCCTCAGGTTGGGCATTGCACAGCACTGAAAATTGGACAAATACATACCTGATCCAGCAGGATGGCGTTCACCCCCTTTTTCCTTTCCCTTCCCCAGAGAGAATAAAAAGATCTCATGGAGAGCTAAGATTCTCCCACTGCCTGTCACAGGGCCACCTCTCACCACAGCCTCCTGGACACTGGAGGCTCTGTGGGGACCAGCAAAGAGTAGCTCTTACCGCGCCTGCTAGAGGCCTGGCAGGAGGCAAAACCCCTGCCCCCCTAGCAGCAAGGAGATGGCACGTGCCCCAGGGGGGGTCAGGGGGAACTGAGGCCCGCATCCCTCCTGGCAGGGACAAGTGGGTACCTCTCCTTTCTCTGCATAAGTGCTGTCAGTGTAGGCCAGGATTTAAATAAAACTGAGTCTCAAAAATCACTAAGATTACATTTTTTTTTTTAAATGCTCATTAATGCAAAGAACCAGGAAGATCTTACTCTGAACAAGGACAGCCATCAGATGCCAACATGAGATGATATAAATTTCAGAATTATCTGAAAAGTTTCTAAAACAAAAGTGAGCCAACAAGCCATTAATAGTAACACGTGGCCATTGCTGTCTCCATGTGCTCAGACCCGCGTGTCGATGCTTACTTTTCTGTCACCCTGGCACCTCGTTTGCGTCTGAGCCACTTGCCCTGCGCACAACTTCCTGTGACCACTGATACACGGAGCTGTTTGTCACTTACCAACAGGCATAATACAGCTAAGAGCAAAGGACCTGAAAGAATCACCTTCTTCCCTCCGTTTAATTCGGAACAACATCCAATAGCTATTCCTGCTCTCATTACCCTAAGAGAGGTTAAAAACTAACCTAACAAAACCCAGGAGACCACCATGCCCTGGCCAAGCTCGCAGGCACCAAACTCCAGCACAAGCGCAGCGGGAAGCACCTAAAGCCCGAGGTGCCTGGCCTTAATTCTGACCTGAGTTACCAGCTCTCACCTCCCTTCCTTCCTGTTGCGGCTGCTGCCTTTGCCGTGTGTTCAGTGCGCTTCCATCACCCCAGCTCTTTCCTTAGTCTGTGTTATACCTTTTGGCATGGACTGGCCCACAGCACATCTTTCCGGGGTCTTCAATAAATGTAACTACTTGGCAGCTCTTTCCTTGTCATCCCCAGAACAGAGACTAGTTTCAGCCCATTCAGCTGTAACAGGTGTTTACTTGGAATTCATCGCTTGGCATATACAAGAGTCTGGACTCTACCTGTTCATTTTTTAGCAAGAACCAGCCAGGGGAGATTAATGGATTACTGATAAACACCAGCAGGCCCCACCATACTCAGGCCAGTGGTCAAAAGACGACAATCAGGAAAAGAAAGTACTTTCCTCCTCTTCTCTCTTCCTGTTTGCTGGATGCACAGATGAGCGGCTGCTCAGGTCACCATTCGAAGATGCACAGACTGGCTCAGCAGGGGCAGGGATCGAGAAGATACCTAGGGATCCCCTGGGATCGCAATTGGATGTTGGCCCATGCGGTGTGATGTGAGACCGCGCTAACCCACACCTGGATTCAGACATTTCACCCTAGACAAAATCTTCCAGGCAGTGTCCTTGAAACTTTTCTCTCTCTCTCTCT
>PVKA01047723.1:0-14166 GCA_004027165.1 Ctenomys sociabilis
GGGAAGGGAAGGGAAGGGAAGGCGAGGTTAGTGGGGAAGAGGACAAAGAACATTTGCCTCACCCTGACAGGAAACAAGGTATCTTTACCCATTCTAAGGAACTAACTTCTCATGAACTGAAAGCCACATTTAGGGATCAAAGTGAAAATACTTAGCCAGGCTACACGCAGAATGCACAAAGCAAGGCATGCTGCCCAACAAGCAACCACCTACCCAACAACTAATAAGCCTTCTTGTCCTTTATCATTGGATTTTCATCTCGTATTTTCATCCCTACTTAAATTTGTCTAACTTAGCAATATCTTTTTTCTTTTTCATGACATCATTCAACATGTTCCTTATATTACTTTTACAATAGATACTTGTTTCATTGTACAGTATTTGATATTCTGTATTGATCTGTTTCATTCTTTGTAATGAGTGTAGAGCTTAGTGCCATCATAATTGACTTGACATTGATATTAATATTAGCTATATTTTGTAATATGTACTATGAGGAAATAGTTCCTCAGTAATCTCTCTTCTTTCTGTTTTGGACCATGTGGAATAAAGCTAATTTCCTTTGGATCTCAGTTTCATGAGGAGCTGAAGCAAGAACGAAGCGTTGGACAGTCGCTCTGAATTCTGCCTGCTGGGCTTCCCTGGTCTGAAGAACTGTGCCATGTTCTTTTTGCAATCTTCTTTTTCTTTGATTAGGTGACGTTGCTGGGAAACACAGTGATCATCATGGTTGTCGGTACCAATAAACATCTGCAGTCGCCCATGTATTTCTTCCTAGGCCATCTCTCTCTCTTAGAGATTCTGATCATATCTGTCATTGTTCCCATGATGCTTTGGGGTCTGCTGCTCCCTGGATCCCTGACAATATCCCTGGGTGGATGTGTTGCCCAGCTCTTCCTATACCTTGCTCTGGGGACCACCGAGTTTGGCCACAATGGCTGTGGATCATTACATGGCTGTGTGTAACCCTTTGAGGTACAGCATCATTATGAACAACCGTACCTGCATTTGGGTGGTCATCGTGCCCTGGGATTTTGGGTTTCTTTCTGAAATCTGGCCAGTCTATGCCACCTTTCAGTTTACTTTCTGCAAATCAAATCTGTTAAACCATTTCTACTGTGACCGAGGACAACTACTGAGGCTATCATGTGATGAGACTTTCTTCACAGAGTTCATTCTCTTTTTAATGGCTGTTTTTATTATTGTTGGTTCCTTTGTCCCCACGATTGTGTCCTATACTTACATCATTTCTACCATCTTCAAGATTCCCATCTTCTCCACCTGTGCCTCCCACTTCACATTTGTTGTGATCGCTTTTGGCAGCTGCTTGTTCCTCTGTGCGAAGCCTGAAGGCAAACGCAGACAGCTGAGTACAACAGGGTAGCATCGCTGCTGGTTTCCGTGGTGACGCCTTTCTTGAATCCTTTCGTCTTTACTCTCTGGAATGAGAAAGTCAAGGAAGCCCTCCGTGGTGGGGTGAAACACTGCTGTCAGTTCCTCAAAGATTAGCTCTTCTCTAATTCAGCTTGGATGGTACAGCCTCACAAAGAGTTGATAAGTTCCTTTAGAAAAGCCTAACCCTTCTTGTCTTATTTTTGTTTGTTTTTGCACTCATTTTTATATGTGTATATAGAAGTATAGATTTATATATAACATACGTATAGAAAACAATAAAATTTGAGATACAGACTAGATAGATGGCTTAGGCACTCTGTAAGCTCTCTCAAAATCTAGCATGGGAATTCAATAATGTACCTCATGATATCTAACGTAAAAATTATTATCATTACATTCATGTGCTTTTTTTCCCTCAGAGAAAGTCAGCTCACTGCTATGATATTAAATCAAAGCAGTTTTATCAGTGAGGACAACAGCAATGTTTTTCTTTATTTTTTATTGATTATTAATACATTTATTTATCAGTATTTAACAACTTAAAAATCTATAGTTTTTAAAGAGCAGACCTTTGTTTTTTTCTATGTTAGGGAAGGGTCTACAGGGTGTTCAGGGTCTCACTACTAGGTGGAACTCATAGTGATCCACCTATTTATAGCCTCCCAAGTGCTGGGATTGCAGGAGCGCACCACCATGCCCAGTCTCTTTTTTGTCCTTTATCATTAGATTTTTGTCGTATATTTTTATCCCTCCTTAAATTTGTCTCACTTAACAATATTTTTTTCTTTTCCATGATGTCATTCAACATGTTACTTATGTTACTTTTACAATAAATGCTTGTTTTATTGTATAGTATTTGATATTCTTTATTGATCTGTTTCATTCTTTGTAATGACTGTAGAGCTTATTGCCATCATAATTGGTTTGACATTAATATTAACATTAGATATATTTTGTAATATGAATAACTTCTTTTAAGATAACAATATGCAATGTGCTAACCATTGTTATTCTCTTACAAGCTTGTTTTGAAATTTTATACCATTATTTTTGTTTTTCTCTTTTCTCTGAAATAAAAAAAGCACCGAAGATGATAGGTAGATATAGAAGCTCTTTCTCTCAGCCTAACAAAAGCCACAAAAGATGTCAGCAAGCCATGTGGACAGCACTCGTACACAAACTATAAACGTGAACAGCACTCCTACCTGAACTCGTAAACCACATTCACCTTCCTCCTGCAACCATGCCCCGTATTTCATCTATTTATTTACAAACTAGAAAGGCACTATCAGGCTGGCCAAATAGCTCAGCAGATTAAAGCACCTGCTTAGGCAGACCCAGGGGCCAGGAGTTCAATCCCCAGGCCTGCCATGCCAGTCCCGCCCCCAGGGTGCGCTGAGATGCTGAGATGGCCTGAGACTGGGCGTGGTGGTGTGCACCTGTAATCCCAGCACTTGGGAGACTGTAAAGAGGAGGATCACTACAAGTCCGATCTACACAGTGAGACCCTGAACACCCTATAGACCCTGTCTAAAAAAATACAAAAAAAAGGCAATATCATCAGTGTCATCTCTAACTTTTGAAGCAGGTGGAGGATAAGAGCATTTGCTGTACTAATCTTACTTATATTTTGTTTTGCCTGGTTTCATTTCTTTCTCAAATTCAGGTTGTTACTTGGTGTCACTGCCTTACTCTGAAGCACCTGTCTGCACACCTGTTGCCCAACACACTACACTGCCACCTGCCTTTGCTCCACCAGTACAGCGATGTTGTCATGTATGCTTGCTTTTTAAAACAGTCAAAAGAAAGGAGATGAAATATAAATTTATACTTCCTGTTATAATTAAAAAACTACCATGCCTAGCACTCTCTGTTTTGTGTGGAGTCTTGTTAGTACTTGTAGCCACTTGTCTTTTTTTTAAATAAATTTTTAAATCTTTTATTTATTTATTTGTTACATGATCATGCTACTCAACTTGGATTCATAGTGATGCTCCTGTTTCAGCCTCCCCAGCTTAGGGATTACAGGCATGTGCCACTACGCCTGGTTTTGGGGCTGGCATGGCACCCAGGGACTGTCAAGCTATCCCCCCAGCCTGTCACTTGTCTTTTACACAAAGACCTCCTTTAATATTTTTTGTAAGGTGATCTGCTAGTGACAAATTCACCCTTTTAGTTTGTCTGCAAATGCTTTTGTTACCTTAATTTTTGAAAAATAATGTTGCTGAATGTAGGATTCTTGGTGGAACTTTTATTTTATTTTTTTAAATGTATTTTCAGTACAGGGTCTGTAGGGTCTCAGTTCACAGACTGGACTTGTAGTGATCCTCCTGTTTTCAGCCTCTCAACTCCTGAGATCACAGGCGTGCACCACCACGCCCAGTCTCAGTGGCTGTCTCAGTGCACCCCCTGGGCCAGGGCTTGAACCCCATTCCTTCATTTGCCTAAACTGATGCTTTAATCCACTGAGCTATCTGCCAAGCCCTGGACCTTTTATTTTCTCCTAACATTTTGAATAGATTGTTCTACTTCTTTGTGGCCTCAATGGTTTCTTACAAAAAATCTCCAGATAATCTGTTTTGAGAGGAAGAGTCTACAGGGTGTTCAGGGTCTTACTGCTAGATAGGACTCAGTGATTCGCCTGTTTACAGCCTCCCAAGAGTTTGGGATTACAGGTATACATGCCCAGTCTCAATTATCATCTGGGGGTGGGGCTGGGACAGCAGGCCCTGGGGATCGAACTCCTCCAGGCATCTGCACCTACTTGCAGGCGCTTTAATCCACTTCCACTGAGCTATTTGGCTGGCCTCCAATAATCTTATTGAGATTCTCTTACATATGAGAGATCTGCTGGTCAAAGATATTTCCTAGTCTTCCAGCACTGACACCACTAATGTGTTTATTGTACAGCTCTTGGGGTTTATTTTACTAGGTACTTATTGGCCTTCATGGATGAGTAGTTAATGTTTCCTTTTCTTCAGATTTTGGTAATTTTCAGCCATAATTTCATCAAATGCTCTTGGCACTTTGTGTCTCTGCTGCCCTTATGCAGTCTGCTACAGGGTATTGGTGCACTTAGTCATGTCCTTACTTCTCTGGAGCATTTTCATTTCTTTTCTTCTTTATTTTACTATTTATTTTTTGGTCTCTATTCTTTGGATTGCATAGTCTATGCTAACCTGTCCTAAAGTCTCCTAATTCATCCTTCTGTCAGTTTGATTGTAATGTTCAACTCCTGTGGTAAATTTTTAATTTTAGTTATTGTATTTTATTCTAAGAAATTGACATTTTTTTCCTAATTTTCATTTGATTGCCAAACTGTATGTAGAAATACTGTCATCATACTTCACGTCTTATTCATTGTTTTAGTTCTTCTGATATTTACAATGTCTACTTTAAAGCTGAATATAAAGTGTGACATCTGGTTCCCCTGAGAGGCAGGGATTTTTATTTTCTTATTGGTATCAGGGATTAAACTCAAGACCTTGTGCTTGCCAGGCAAGCCCCTCTGCTATCTCCCCAGCCTGAGAGCCAGTTTTTGTTACCTGCTTTTCTCCTAACTATGGGTCACACTTTCCTCTTTCCCTGCAGAAATCAGAAATTTTTGTTGAAAACTGGCCTTTTTGGTAGTAGGGACTGAATCCAGGATTTTCACACTGGGCTATCCACCTGGACCTAACCACTTATTGTCATTATGTCTAAGCACACTATTAATATTGTTCCAGTCATTATTACTTTGAGACAGGATACTGCTAAGTTGCCCAAGTGGGCCTTGAACTTGCAATCAAGAGTCAGCTTCACAAAGTGTTTAGATTATAGCCGTGCATCACTTTATTTTAGTTATTATATTGATCATCCTGGCTATTTGTACCCCATTGTGATAAACTTACTGGATTTTTCTTGTCAAATTGTTTGTTGTCCTGGATGAACTATTTCATCAAAGTCTGTGTCTTATCTCCTGCCATGTATATCCCAGTGTTCTTCAGTGGATACAGGCTTAGATACGCACCCAGTCACCAAGAGTCACAGTAACCTTAACAGGTCACTCTTTCATTGTTCCCCTGGGTGCATCTAACTGGAATGCTTCACAAATTGCTCATTGATTGTTCTGTTATCCTGCCCTGGGCCATAAATTGCCCCACTGGGTGATCCCATTCAGTTTGTACTTCTGATAAGGTGGTATTTGGAGTCAGACTTTGAGATCTGTTCTGACCTGAGGGAGGCGTTTCTCAGCTCTTTTTCTTTGATTCTCTTTGTTTGGAGCCTACTGTCCATCTTGTGTCTCTTAGGAAATTATCAGGTTTCCTTTGGTTTTCTGTGAAAACCTTTCCTGTTTTTTGACAGTGTCCTCGGACTTAAGCTTCTTCCCATTTTGTTTTAAATAAAGTCAGTTTGAGAGCTTTGAGTTTTATGACTCCCCTCCCACTGGGAAAAATGTCTTAGCTTGGGCTCTGGAGCTCGGTGGGGAGCCTTTGTTTAATTATCTCTTAGTAGC
This sequence comes from Ctenomys sociabilis, assembly GCA_004027165.1. Classification (NCBI taxonomy): domain Eukaryota; kingdom Metazoa; phylum Chordata; class Mammalia; order Rodentia; family Ctenomyidae; genus Ctenomys; species Ctenomys sociabilis. The sequence continues at coordinate 5,891 of PVKA01047723.1, forward strand.
AGCTCTGCTTTTGCTGCAGTAAGGCAGAAGGGTAGCTTCTAAACTTCATAGATATGATTTTTTTTTTCCTATTGTGTATTCTTCACCCTATGGGTGAGGGGGGTTGGGCTCCTATATTCGTTATGTACCACTCCTAAGGGAAGCAGTCTGTGCCACTTCTGTCCCATGAGAGGAGAGGCTTAACTAGAAGCAGAAGCCTCTAACCTTGTATCTCCTCTCTCTTGAAATTCCACTCCTGCAGCTCCTGATGGAGGGCTATGTGCTTCTTCTGGGAAGGTGCTGTAGCTCTGAACTTGGATCTGGGGAGAGGAGCTCAGGGTTTTCACCTGCACACACCTGGAGGAGATTTTTCCATCACAGTGAGCTGGTGCGTCACCGCTGGAATGTCACTGTTCTTACTATATTTTACTAGATTTTCTTAAATAAATAATTTCTCCAATTGTTGTATACTGTTAGTACCATATTAAGAGACTAAATATTTTCTCTTAAATTAAGTTTTCAACAGTTACACTTGTTTACCCTAACGGCCTATTCCCTTACCAGTCATAGCTGTTCCACTCACAGAGACTTCCAATATCAGAATCAGCTCTGTACTCAGTTCTATTGCTCTTTGTTTTGAAAATGGGATTGCTTTCTTTTTCATTTGTGCACTCACAACTTTTTGAATTAATTATGCACATTCTACATGTGGTTGTTTAGTCTGAGGTGGACTATACTTTCTTCTAGGAATGGGTAAGCTTTTTTCTCTGGTCTAGAGGTGAGTTTGAGAACTTTACTTAATCTGGTCAGGAAGTTGAGCTGGACTGCAGTATTTATTTAGTGAAACACATGTTTCAAATTCCTTTAATAGGGGCTGTGATTAAGTTGGCTTCCGGTATTAACTACATATGCACATTTGGCTTAGCACAAAAACAATAACCAACTTAATATAAGTAAAGTATTTAAAAACATTCATGGCACTGTTACAATGCCTTTGACATTCTTTGGCCTATTCAGATAGATATTTGTGTGACAGATAATTCCCCAATCCCTTGGTCATTATTTTCTGTACGCTGAGATAGTTTTCACTGAGTCAGATAATTTGTTTATTACATTCTTTTCTGAATATATTTTCTGTTATGTTCAAGGACACGAATGGATGCAGTCCAAAGTTATCTTGAGCTGTTTCTTACTTCACCCACATATACAAACGTTCTCTTTATCAGCCTTGAGCTTCGTGCAACTGTTCCCTTGCATAGCACTAGAAAAGATTCTTAGAGAATTGACTGTGTTTTGAATGTGTTTTCTCTTCTTCAGTGAGAAAGAGAATCTGAGCTCTCTTTTCTAGAATTAGAAGGCAGAGGGAAACCTTTGTCTTTTAAGTGCCGCTTTTATCTCCTATTAACTTTTTAAAGAGTAAGATGTTAACAGCAGTGGCAAGGACATCAAAAACCTGTTCCAATTTTATAAAGATGACTTAGGGCTTTAGCTCAATACACAAACAGCTCTGTAATTTATTTATAGTGTCCTTGAAATTGAGGATGTTGAAATCTTCTGTCTAGTCACTCAAGACAGTCTCATTTAAATACTGGACTTGTCTCACACTGCATACACAAGAAGTCTGATTTTGTCAGATGAATTTCTTTGGGAATCTGGAATTTGGGAGCTGTGCACTGACTCACCACCTTCTCCACCAAGCGGCGGCACTCCGCCCCCAGCAGCACACAACTCTCCCTTAGCCCTCAGAAAATCACACTTGGCTGGTCAAGGGCCACATGCATGAAGCATAGACTCTGCAACTTCCCAAGGAAATCCTGTAGCCCAGAATGAATGACTGATAAAGAGACACAGAAAGGGTTTTGCTCTGTGTCACCACAAGGCCAACTCTGTGGAGCGATTCTTTCTTCAAAGGTTCTGCGGGAAGCCCCTCAGCCCCTTGGCCCTTATTGCCAGCCCGAAGGAGTCTGGTCTCCAACTACAGCAGTAGTCGTGCTTGGCTTCCTCCCCTTGCCCTACCTTGCTTCTCTCATCTCATCTTCCCTAGAGCACTTCTATAGGGAATCGTTTCCACCACTGTCCCTCAGGCTCTGTCTCTCAAACATCCAAACCTGAGGCGGTTGATGCTAAGAGTGCTAGTGACAGCAGAATATGTGCAGGGGGATCCTGACCCCCTGGCCAGATAATGATGGAATCTCACAGTGGAGATATTTATAGACCCTACAGTGACGAGATGATGGAACAATTGCAGAGTTATTCAGATTCCCCGCCCTCCCACCCCCCAGTGGACTTGTATTTGTGAAGTTCATGGTAAATATGAACTATGCAAAATATAGAATTTGAGGGCCATGCTTAGTGCCAAACTGGGATGGGGAAGAAATGTCGTAATAACATGACACCTGAGGCTGGCTACTTCACTGGAGGCTCAAAAGCATGCTACCAGGATCTTCATGGCTCTGGGCAGGGCCCCTGGTGGGTGGCACATGCATACCAAGAAGAGGGGGTCACATGGCAAGGCAGGGAGCTAAAGAGAGATCTGACACAGCTGCAGGATCTTGCTGCTTTCTCAGGAGAAAAGATCCTCACCATGAGACCAGCACCATCCCCTCTGTGGTGTGAAGACTTGGGAGTGAGAAGCCTGAGTACCTGAATTCCTCTATAGTCTCCTGGACACTGAAAATAACCCTCTCTCCTCTAGCAGCTCTGACGTGTCACCCCTCCAGGGCTATGCAGAGACCTCAAAAAAGGCAGGTACCTTCCAAAGCAATGCTCACCTTCCTGAGAATCTGCCATCATCTCTTCTTCCTTTCCTACCAGGTTATAGACAGAGGCAAGTCTCAGTATAACCTGTGACAAAGCTAGATTGCAAACAGAGTGCAGAGACCACGTACCCAGGCTCAGGGACCACAGAGGGACATGAACTGGTGGCCCTGAAGACTGAGCCTGAAGGGCCTAGAGAACGATAGTCAAGCAGCTTTGGAAGACTGGCTGCGTGTGTCAGAAGGGAGCTGCTCTGCTTCCAAAAGGCAGAATTTAGCAGTTTGGCAAGGAACCTACACCATGAGTCTAACATATGTCATTTGCTGAGTCATGGAAGCTTGAAAAACTAACCGCGTCCATTAAAGTAAACAGAGATGTTGAATACTGCCTTGGAAGATTATGAAAGAAGGGATCAAAAGGCTTAGGTAACCAGAAATATGGTAATTGGTCTGTTACAGAAGGCAGGAAAGCATAGCAGCTGATCATATTTCTCAGAGGGTCCAAGGACACTGTGTTTACCAAGGTTACTTAAAAAGGCAAGGGCTGCCATCAGCTGTGATGCTGTTTTGGAGCTGCTGTCACAGAACTGAGCTCCTTGGAAGCCAGGGAAAACAGGCAAGCAGAAGAACAGAGGCCAGGGCAGTCCTGGGTGTCGGGTGTGAAGTGTGCACATGTACCTACTAGGAGAGGGTGTTGGGAAGGAAATGACTGTGGAGCACCACCTTTGGAGATGGCTAATGCTGCATGGTGCTTGTGGAGCAAAAGAGTACTGCCTAAAATAGAAGACATCAAGAACGGGTGAGAAGCGCAGCGTCCTGAGTTCAGTCCTTGGTGCCACAAAAAAAAAAAAAAAAGAGAGAGAGAGAGAGAGAGAAAGAGAGAAGAACGCAGTCACGTGCTTGGAAAGGCTGAACCTGTGCCCAGCTCCAGATTTCAGATAGTTCATAGGCCCAGGATCTATCCTATGCAAAGTAATCTCAGAGGCAGCAGGAGTTGGGCTATGTGATACCCTGAGAAGTGCACCCAGTGGTGACTTCCTGGGCCTGCTCAAAAGGCCAGTGCCCATCTTTGCAGATAGCTATCCCAGACTGCTGGGATTAGGGCAGTGCAAATTCAGTCAGTTCATGCATACGAAATGCAGGAAGACCAGCTCGGCTGGCTGACAATAGGACAGAAATCTGGGGTGCAGTACGAAAGCATGGGGGCTGCACTCACCGCGGATACGGCAAAGCTGCCTCTGAGTGGCCCTTAGCTTGTCGCACTCTCGACCTTGCACACGGCACTTCTATACAGTGACGGCGCTGAGGAAGGTCACGCGCTGAGGAAAGGCCACGATCTCCACTTTGCAGGGGAGCGAGTGAGGCCCGCAGAGGTCAGGAAACAGCTTGAAAGTGGTGGGAGCTGCTCCCAATGGAGGGCTGGCGGTGCCAGGGCACTGCCCAAGCATGGCAAGGGGGCGGCTTCACAAGCACGAGCGCACATCACGAGGGCCAGCGCGCAGCTCTGCACCTCGGGCTGTTTAAACGAAGGCCGTCGATGTTCTGCCGCACGGAATGCCCACCGTCCCAAGTCCTGCGGACTGGTTTTGCGGTTTGGTGCCACATGAATTTCCTCACGGAAGCAGAAGTGAAGCGATCCAGTAGGCATCCGTGTGATAACTTGGCTGCCCCGCTGGGAGTCTCGGAATTTGTGGGCATTGAAAAGAAATTCCTGACCGGAGGAGTGCGGTGGCTACCACATGCTGCCTCTCCGAGGCAGCTGCGTTCTGCACGGAGTGACCAGGGCAGTGTGTAATTATACAGTCGTGCAAGCTACATTGCAGAATGGCAGACAGCCATGGGCTCAGCCTAGACGGACGGCCTGGGATCTGTGTTGCAGGTCTCCCCTTTCTGTGAGATGCTGCAGGCTACAGGGTTTGCGGTGGTTTCTGCTATTACACTAGTTGCTTCATTTTCCCACGTTAACTAACATTAATAGACCGTTCCTCTTACTGCCTACCACTGTTATCAAAAACAGAACGTGCTGAGACCCATAGGCAAGGATGGGACCTCTACTACCTTGGAGGTGTGTCTCCACTCCCACCTAGTGGTCATCTTTAGTAATGCAGTGGGGGCCCCCTAGGAGCCGGAGGGGGCCCCGCTGGAAGCCAACCAGTGCAGGATTAAGCCCCATACACTCATTGTAAATTGAACCTCTCATAAGTGGAAAATGCACCAAGCCTGCCGACCATAGAGGATAATAACTAGAGAAAATATCTATTTTGCGTGCGAGGAAAGGAGTAAGGATAAATTTTAAAATAACAAATCTTAAAAAAAAAAAAAAAAGAACAAGGGATACACACATATTTCAGCGGTCTAAGCACCTGCTAGGCAAGAGCAAAGACCTGGGTTCAGTTCCTGGTACCATATGCAGTGCCTGCCTCACACCCGGGTCATGTTGAGCTGGCCCCAGAGTCTTGGGTGTGGGGGGGGGAGGGCACACCCATAATCCCAGAGCTGGGGAGGCTGAAACAGGAGGATCACTATGAGTCTGAGCTGCATAGTAAGACTGTGTACCAAATACATAAAATTTTAAAAAAAGCAAATCTTGGGGATGAATTTTTCAAAGCTTGAGAAAAACAGATGTTTCTAAAGCAAATCAAATTGCCAAAAATATTGGCCAAGAGAGGTCCATGAACAGAGAGATCAGTTTCTGGGGAATCATAACCGTATGAGTGCCATAAATAGGCAAGTGCAATTGAATGTGATGTGGAACAAAGCGACCACTAAGAAAGACAAACACCTGCAGAGCATTCGGTGTTGGGGTGATTCTCTTGGGAAGAGCGGAGGAGTCCAGGCGGCAGTGGGTGAAAAGGACAGAAATGTAAAAGCAGTTGCTGGAGAAAACCATGTTCCTAGGCGAGCACTTAGCTGTTCGTCTCTTGTCCTGTGGCGCTGTGGGTGGTAGACACTAAGCGGTCTTTACTGAAGATGTTCCGTGGTCTCACGATGGCACGTGCAGCTGAAGCCCTAGCAGGAAGTCGCAGGGATTGCGCCTGCCTCCCCATTCACCACCTCCACGCCAGCAGAACCCGTTCAGCCCTCTGTGTCCACAGTCCACACCGGAGGGTCCCATGATCTGTGATCAGCCCAACACGGAAAACATCCGGGAAAAACGTTCACACAGCGTGAACATTTAAAGACTTTCTCTTGTCGCTGTTCCCCCAACGATACTGTAGAACAGCTACTAAAGCCTCATTTACATTGTGTAGTTGTCATGAGTAACCTGGAGATGGGTTTCAGGGTATGCGATGGTGCGCCTGGTTATGCATAAACACCACACCGCTTTCTAGAAGGGAGCTGCTTGGGAGGCCTGCAGCCAAGCCTGTGAGTACTGAGGGACCAGTGCATCCTCCACTAAAAATAAGAAACACAGGGGTTCAGAGTTGTGAGATACTGCTCCACGCCTACGATCTCCTGAGTAGTAAAGGCCCAGACAAGATTCAAATTCAGGTATAGGATTCTAGATTCTGTTCTTTATCCCACATACAGTTATGCTTTTAACTGTATTTCAAAGTTTATTAAGAATTAGATGTGTGGGCCAGGGAGATAGCTCAGTGGTGTCAGCACCTGCCTGGCAAGCTCAACATCCTGAGTTCGATTCCTCGTACAAAAACAAAACAAAACAAAACAAAAAACCCGCGCCCGCCCAGGCCCAGAGACCAGCCAGAGACAGCGTGACCCACAGCCTGAGACAGCAGCTGACTCCAGCAGCCGCCTGGATCCCGCCCCAAGCTCTCCCAGCGAGTGGGAATTTGCACGACTCACCAGGCTTCCCAGATCAGTGAGTGTGTGGTGAGTCTGAGGCAGAGCCATTGGCTTCTTCCCACGCGCGCTACCAGATCCCTGTCCCGAAGCCCTTCAAGTCAGTGACTGGCCTGAAACCTCAGGACCCACTCACCAGCACCTCTGCGGATCCCTTGCCTTAAAGCCCGCTGAGTGAGTGGGAATTTCCCCGAGTCCCTGGGCAGCAAAGTTCAATGAGTGTAGAACTCCAGGCCCGCCGTGCCTGAGACACATTTCCCAGGGATTCCCTGCCGTCCCACCCCCCGTGGCCCGGTGAGAGCTCGAGGCACACCATCCCAGAGAAACATTTCCAGGTGATTACCGGTCCCACCCCACAGCCCAAGACCCAGTGCAGGTCGGCCTGGAGTGAGAACTCCAAGCCTGCCACGCAGGAGGGACATTTCTCAGCAATCCTCGGTCCCACGCCATGGACCGAAACCCAGCACAGCCTGGCCTGTGAGTGAGGGCTCCAGGCCCGCTGCACCCGAGGGACCTTTCCCAGCCTTCTCGGGTTACGGCCTGTAGACCCGGACCCAGCACAGGCTGGCCGACCCAGTACAGGCTACTCAGTGAATAAGACCATCCACTATCCTTTTGTGAGCCCAGAAGACACACCAAAGCCCAGGCCCGCCCACCTGAGGAATGACCTGCCTGACACAGGAGGGCTGACCCCGGGAACCAACAGAGGGGAAACAAAGGAGCTGCAGCAAAAAAGGAACTGAACACAACAGCTAGATCCAGGATAGGCATATCTGGAAAATCTCAAACTTAATAGACTGGCACCCAAATCTCACAACAAGCTAGGTTATAGCTGCGCCAAAGCTCTACATCAAAGGTCAAAGGTCAGTGCTATACAAAATGACAAAGAGAAGGGGAAAAATGCAATCCCAGACCTCGAGTCCATCAGGAAGGGCAGAGGACACTAGCTCAGCTGCAATAAATGAAGTAACAGATACAGCAGCAAAGGAACAATAGCAGAAAGCTATGGAGGAAATAAAATGAGAAGTAATTCCCCAAATTAAAAAAGAAATCTCTGAATACACAGTATCTGAAATAAAGAATGAATTCCAGAAACATTGGGTGGAAAAACGATGCTCACCCAGAACAAGTGCAGAGAGCACTATTCCAACTGATATATATGAATTAACAGCATCTGAAGCAAAGAAACAACAGCAGAAAGATCATGAGGAACTCAAAGCAGAAATAAGTTCTGAAATCAAAAAAGAATTCTTTGAAGTCATAGGATCTGAAATACAGAAACAAGTCCAGAAATATACAGAGGAAACCCAACTTGGAAGAAACACTGCAGAAAAAGAATTAATAACTACCTCTAAAGAAGACATGGATAAAAATATTGAGGAGATCAGAAATATGATGGATTCCTTGAATGAGCAATACAGAAAAGAAACACATGAAACACAGTCAAAGAGATATAGAAGAACTAAAAATATCAATCACGAGTCTACAAAACTGTCTGAGTGAAAGTGAAGACAGAGTTTCAGATCTTGAAGATGCTGGAGCAGCTAGTGAAAAGGTGAGAAAGGAACTCTTAAAAAGAAGGAGAATGCAGGAAAAAATAATCCATCACCTGCAAGATGATGCCAGGATGAACAATGTGAGAATAATTGGTATCAACGAGAATGAAGGAGTCAATACAAATGACACAAAAAGAATTTGGGGAGAAATAATCGCAGAAAACCTTCCCCCCCCCTTTTT
>PVKA01047724.1:0-14166 GCA_004027165.1 Ctenomys sociabilis
GAAAATGAATTGAAAAACACACACACACACACACACACACACACACACACACACATACATATAGTATTTTCTATGGAAGGGTCTATAGGGTGATCAGGGTTTCACTACTAGATCAGACTCCTAGTGATCCAACTGTTTACAGCCTCCCAAGAACTGGAATTACAGGCACATGCCACCACGTACAGTCTCAGTTTCCAACTCAGTGTGTCTCGGGGGGAGGGGGCTGGCACTGCAGGCCCAGAGATTGAACCCCAGGCCCCTGTGCCTGCTTGCAGGCACTTTAATTCTCTGAGCTATTTGGCTGGCCCTTGAAAAATATTTTTCACAGGTCACATACTTCATAAAATTGTAATATACACATTTGGCTTGGAAATGGCATATTTTGATACTTAACAAAATATTTTTGCTAAGTACTTATATGTTTCTTCTAGAAGTATTATGGTTTTGTGTCTAAAAATTTATCAACATTGGCTATACCAATAACTTCTTGGCTATGACATCATAAAAACAGAAAGATGACTTTGCAGATGTAAAACCTGAAGTAGGAAAAAATGTTTGGCAATCACATATCTAATGAGGGTTAATCTTCACATCTAATGAGGGTTATATGAGAAACGTCAGCAACTCAATAGCAAAACACTTAAATAACTTGATTAAAATGGACAAAGAAGATTCACAAACAGCCAACAGGTACATGAAGCAGTTGCTCAACATTACTAATTATGAAAGAAAAGCAGAACAAAACCAGTCTGAAATATCAAATGTCAAGATGGCTATTGCCAAAAATGAAAGGGCCAGGGTTGCAAAGATATGGAAAAATTAGAACCCTTATCAGGGTTAGTGGGAATGTATGCAGGTGTTAGAGAAAAACCCTAGAGGTCCTTGAAATACTAAAAATAGGGCCTGGGATACAGCTCAGCGAAATAAGCTCTTGCCGGCAAGTGCAAGGTCCTGAGTTAAATGCCTAGCACAAACAAAAAAAAAAAAAGAAAGATTAAAATAGATATTCCATATGATCCAAGAGTTCTACTTCTGGGCATATACTCAAAGGAGTGGTAATCAGGGTCTTAACATGATATCTATATTCATATCTATTCACTTCAGCATTATTAATAGTAGTCGAAAAATAATAACCACCTAAGTGTCCATGAACAAATGAATGGATAGAAAATGATGGTTTATTAATGGAATAAAATATCCTGCCTTATAAAGAAGGAAATCTTACTATATATGACAACAAGGAGAACCTGAATGGATTATTCTGAGTGGATTATTCTCAGTGAGACGTAATATAACATTACACGTATTTGAGGTATCTAATATAATAAAACCCAGGGAAGAATAGCCTCGAGGATTGTTGTGAGTTCGAGACCAGCCTGAGCTACAAAGTGAACTTAAGGCCAGCCTGAACTGCATAGTGAGACCCTGTCTCAAAAAAAAAAAAAAAAAAAAAAAAAAGCAAGTCCAAGGGTATGAAGGTAGAGGACAAATGGAATTGTTCAACAGATATAAAGCTTCTGGTGTACAAACTTAGCTTCGGAGATCTGCTCTAAAGCAGAGTGCCTGAAGTTAACAACATAGCTTTGTGTACTTAAAAATCATTGAGGAGATTCCGTCTCATGTTGAGTGCTCTGTGCACATGTGCATGCACACACACACACACACACACACACACACTCACCCACACACACAGAGAGTCACAAAGAAGCTTGCAGAGATGGTGAATGTGTTCATGCCATTGATGATGATTATAATGTCCAGGCATATGTTTATGCCCAGTATCAAATTGTGTGCACTGAATATGTAGTCTCTTGTGTGTCTCACACTTCCATAAACCTTATCTTTTGTACCAACTGTCATTCTTGAAATCATCCAGAACTGAGACTTGTAATATGCTGTCATATCAGAATCCTTTAGTGATATCAGATGCCAAAAGAGCCATTTAATACTTGAATGTTTGTGTATCACACAGAACTAAACTTCCAGGGCTCGGAACCCTGGTAGCGACGTGGCTCATCACTTTGGGCATTTTCAGTGCTGGAAGCCACTTCTGCATGTTTATGCCTTGTGCATTTTATGTTCACATGTCCCATATTTTCCACTGTGTACAAGGTTTGCAATGCAAAGGAACTTTGTTGGAATTTCACCAAATATTATGACGAGTATATAAGAGCTTTATTGTGTGGTAGTACATATCTCATTCTTCAGACACATGCCGTCTTACTTTTTATAAAATTTGCATTTATCTTGTATATAATACATGGAATAAGTTCTTCAACTTAAGGTTATTTTATTTTATTTCATTTTATTTTACTTTATCAGCGGTGCCAGGAATTAAAATTGGAACCTTGCACTTGCCAGGCAGGTGCTTATGGCACTGAGCTGTATCCCCAGGTCAAGAACCCTTTTAAAAAGGTTAACTTTTTTATGTATTTGTTACAAGTTGTCACTACACAGCTAAGACTCATAGTGATCCTCCTGTTTTCAGCCTCCCCAGCGCTGGTGTTACAGGCATGCACCACCTCGCCTGGCCCTTGTGGCTGGCTCAGTGTGCCTGGGATGGGGCTGACATTGGATGCAGTACCAGGGATCAAACATGAGTCCTTGCCCCTGCCTAAGCAGTCACTAGACCACTGAGCTATCTCCATGACTCAAAAGGATGATTTTTATGTTTAATCTAATTTTGTCATCAAATTTATTTTTTTTGTTATTTTCATATTGGATGTTATTTATTAACTACTACTTTTGTTTGAAATACATCCAAACTCTTTCAGAAAAGTAATTTTTTTTTTTTAATATGGCCAGCTCGGCCTTTCCTGTGGGTGGGACTGTTGTGGCATGTAGTGTCAGGGATCAAACTGCAGTCCAGCCGGTTGCCTAAACTGGACTAAGCAGATGCTTTAGACCGCTGAGCTATTTTGCCAGCCCTGGTAAATTTCTATTAATATTTGAGCCTTTAAGTAGTATATACCCTTCTAGCTTTGTAACAACATTCATTTTGTTTTGTATCTGATCGAAAGAGGATGAGCATTAATGTGAGTTCAGCAATGTGTTTTATTTATTCTGTGTGAGAGACTATGGCTGCAGTTCTGTAGTAGGCATGATTTGGCACTGCTTGCCACGATGTACAAAGGCTAGTGGAAGGACTTGCCTACCTGACCAAATGATGAAGCTCAAGAAATTCACACCTGCACATCTAAGTGCTTTGGTTTTCTGCTCTTACTGCCTATCTGGTAGGGAACTGCACTCCTGGAGGCAAACTATTTTGACCCTCTTTTCCTTACTTGAACGAACCTATCCTGTCTTACTTACTCTAACCATTCAGCTCTCTGATCCTGAAGTAATAGTTCTATTTAGTATTTTGAAATTTTTCTTGCTTTCTGCTTCCTACTAGAGTCTCTCTTGCTATGTCATGAAATTTTTCTGACTTTTTTTTTCTATAGTGTTATCTTCTTTTAACCAGCCTCATATCCTTCTTGCACATTAGCAACTGTTTTTGTTAATAGATGTTTGCTCTGCATCTCTTTTTATATCTTCCTCATGCCTGTACTTAATTTTTTAATAACTGAATGGGATTGTAATAACTTAAAATATTTTTATCTGCTAATTCTAGCAATGATATTAGTTCTGAGTTTATTTTGCTACATTTTCTCTAAGTGTGGGTTGTTGTAATAGTTTGCCTATGTCTGTTAATTATTTTTTTACATTTATTTTAAATTTTACTTCACTGGTTGCTGAATATTTCAGTGTTATTTTACATCTTGAGCTTTATTCTAAAATATAGTTACTTAGATATACTTTTATCTTTGGTGGGCCTCCTTTTAACACTTGTTTATTGATGGCTTGAATCTATGCTACTCCCGTTCAGACACATCTGTTCCCCACCTCAGCCATATAAACTGTGACATCTTCCCATCTGGCACCAACAGACACAAGCCCTGTCCCCTTCTGAAAACCACATGTTGTCCCCCTAATCCTTTCACCTGGTTCTTTCAGAGAGTTTCTCACAGGTGAACTCTCACCCATTCTCAGGTGCATTGGAGAGTGAATTTTTCAGAACTCTGGAACCATTGTGCTGGCCCCTCCTTTCTTCATTTCGTGAACCATAGTGGTTCAATGTTCTGAATTCTCACCTTCAATTCAAGTTGTCTAGGTCAAAGTGACCAACTATCCCTGCCAACCCAGGGTGGGAGACAGGTACTGTGGGCTTCAGGCCCTTCACTTTAAGACTGGCAAAGTCTCAGGCTCTCTGGAGCCACCCTCTTGCCAGGCTGTCCCTGCTTCACCCTCTTTATGGTGCTGTGGTCCAGAACATCTCAAGGCACTGACCTGCAATAGCTATTGAGTGTAGCCATTCATTACCATCATCTTCATGGCCTTAAAAGTGTCTTTAAAATCACCATCTAACATACTGTATGTGTCTGTTTCTCTTTCCTTTCTCTTTGGATTCTTTTGAGTGGAGTGGTGAGAATCTTCATTTGGGCTGGAAGCAAAACTCATTCTCTCTCAATTCCACTCTTTCTCAGACTTTTCCCTGCATCTTGCCTCAAAAGGATTTAGTCAAAATCACCAATAGGTTGTACCATTTAAACTCCAGCAGTCAGTTCTCTCATTTCTTTTGCTTTACTACACAGACAATACAGTTAGCAGAAACATATTTTCACTTCTTGGTCTGGATATGATTCTCTTGGTTTCCTTTTGTATTTTAAAGAAAAGAAAAATAAACTATAGAAACAATTGTATAAAATTATTGCTATCTTCAAAGTCCTTCCTCATATTACAAGATGTAGGCATGAAAGATCAGTGAAACTATATAGGCACAAACCTTTTCTTTCAATGAACTCATAGCAATTACTAGTCTTTCTCTCTCTTTCTCTCTTATGCTTTTTCCTTTGCCCTTCCTTCTTTTCTCCTCTTTTTCCAGTCTCCAATGTTGAGTCACCCTTGTATCATAAAGCGTTAAATGTTTCAGTGCCCTGGGGCTCAGTTCCAGGACATCTGTATCCTGTACACTTGTACCCCATGTGATTTCATCCAGACTTGCAGTCTTATTTTTAATGTATTAGCTCTCAGTACTGACACCCACTACCTACTCAAAGTTTACATATAGAGAAGCCATCTTAAACTTAGTATTTCCAAAATTGAGTTTATAACCCCCTTCCCTCACAGACCACACTTTCAGATGAACCTTTTTTCAGCTTGCTTACACACTCTGCTTCCATGTACCCAAACAATCAGTGCATTTGTTCTCTTTTATCTCCTTTCTTCCTTTAGATTTTTCCACTGTAATTCAGGTTTTTACCCAGCTCCCTGAACAGGTCCCTGAGCTCATCTCTCTGCTCACCTTCTTGGGCCCCTCAGGTTTATTTTTCAAGAGGCTGAAAAAATTTGATTTCAAAATATAAACTAGTTTTTACCACATCTCTGCTGAAGATGTAGCTTTCTAGCCAACTGATTGAGATACAGTCATTGCTTTGCCTTTGAAGCACTGGTGATATCACCAATGCAACTAAGGCCACAAGGTCATTTCTTTCTCTGTAGCCCACCTCTGAAGGTTTTCTGCTTTTCCTCAAATACAGAAAGCTCACTTCTTCCTTCAGGACTTGGACTACCAGGTCATACTCTTCTCTTCTTGGGACACTCTTCATTGAGTTATCCCCCTCCGATCATTTCTTATATCTCCCAGCTCCAGTACTACCTTATCTCAGAGGTTTCCTCTTACTAGTTATTCCTACAGCCTCTACCACATCCCTCAACTATTTTATTATCCTCCTTGTACTAGATTGCACATGACATTATCAGATGATAATTCCTATTAAGTTCCTTGTTTGTGTTACTCTGAAGTTCCAAGAACAGCGATTTTGTTTGCAGATACAATCCTACTGTTGGCACCCAGTGGTTATTCTGTAAATATTTGTTGCAAGAGTGACTGAATCAAACTTTACAGTTACAGACATATCTGATACATGGTACTAAACAGTGTTGTAGTTAAAAAGTGAACCCTGATTACCAAGGTACATGTTGCATGCAAAATTATCCTTCCAAGCCTCTTTCAAGTACCCTTGAAAGATATCAGTGAGTTAAGCCTTACATATGCGTGCCTTTTACTTTTTGTTGGAGTATTAAAGATATAAAACAATTCAAAGAATTACATCAGAGAAGGACTTTCTTGTTTAGATCTTAAGAGAAGGATAAATATCTTTCAACTGAGGAGATGGACCATTTAATTTCCAGGAAGCAAAAAAAAGGACATTATTTTCAGCTATTTTACAATGTTTCGATTAAGACAAAATTATCCTGTTCCTTCCAAAAGAGGTGTTTTCCTGGTGACATGATGGAAATTTCTATCAGTGATGTGTACAAAAATCATACATTTTCTGGATTGATTTTAAGCAGGAAGAGGTGCCCGTGTTTTTCATTTTTTTCCTTGTGGTAAACAATACAGTCTTCTTACACTGATTTCATGACTTTCATTTCCAAAAATATTTTCACAAATAATTACTATGAAGACAACAGTAGGCAATGTATTAATTTTTATAACTATCCTACTAACCTGTTTTGAAACTCTTTCATTGCTATTTTTACTCATTAAAATGAATAAAAGATTTTTAAAAAGACAAAATTTTCCCATCCATATCCTGTTATTTTAAAACATTAGGATTGAATGGTTTGCTTTTTGGATAATACAGCTTTCCTCAATTAAGTTTTATAATTTTTTACTAGGGCGATGATTTCATGAGTTCTCAGGACAAAGAATGCAGAGGTTCTTCTGTTATCATGGATGGGTTTTGCTGCATCTTACACGGGGCTGGTCTCCATAAGACTGATCACAGAGAAAAACAAATCCAATTACCTATTTCCCAATCTCTTGCACATAATGCTGATAGAACTCTTAGAGTAAGAAATATTTTTGTGTTTAAACATGTATTTATAGATATACTCACCTTTTGAAGAAAAATGCGTATGATATATTACCATCTTATGAAAGGACATAAATATTGGTACATGCACACACACACACACACACATACATACACACACACACACACACATGCACACACCAAATATACATATAAGAGAGTGATTAAAATTAAAATTGAAGCCAGGTGTGGTGGCACATGCCCAAAATAACTGAAGTTCTGCTAGGAAACATTATTGTTTTGTCAAGGTTGTGTGACTCACCTCTGGTCTTTACAAACAATTACAGAATATTTTTCTCTGATGTGTAGTATGCAGAAGAGGGAGGAAAAGGAGGCCCTGCTTGACATTAAAGAAGTCAGGGCCTCTTCAGTTACTGCAGGGGTCAAGCTCAGGCTTACATTGTTTACCAACTTCATGATCTTTTGCTTTGGTGAAAATCCGAATGCATGCACAGGAACTTTCTGCCAGATGTAAGAGATTACATGAGGTAAAGAAAATCAAAACCAAAGCAAACAAAACAAGAAACAGAATCTTTGAGCCTTGGAATATGAATATTTGCCCTTTTTCTAGTTCTCAGTTCTTCGGAAAAGTGTCAACGCCAATAAATAGACCTTTTTCTTCTGTTCTAGATTGTAGATACAGAACTACAACTCCATGGCTTTTAGACCAATGCAAGCCTTCAGATTTGGATGTCATACTCCCATAAAACAGGGGAGATTTGTATCCCTGCTGTTTTACCACTATGTTGTGTCAATCTTCCCTGAAGCCATTTGAGTATATGGAGGAGCCCACAGTCCTCCAATAGTACCCTGAAGATCATCCACACCTTACCTTTATTTTGTCGGTAACTAGAGTTAATGCCAAACTGCTGACCATATGTCAGTTAAGAAACTTCATTCCCACTGTCCATAAACATCACCTAGAGAACCTTCCTCTCACATGACAGAATGCTCTTTCAGAATTTATTTTTAGAAATGCAACATAGTGACTTTTCTTGTCAAAGTAGTTTCAATTTCCATTTTATTTAGAAGTTTTAGGGATATTATGGCTGAGGAAATGCATTCTTCAGCCAAGTGACTTGATCATGCTGTCCTTATAGATGGCAGTGGGTATTTTGCTAGAGTAAGGGTAATAAAATTAGAACTGTCAGTCTTGTTTAGGCATCTGAGAAGTAAAGGTACAGCATGAACTGTGCTGGCTCAGACATCTAGACCTGAGCAGAAGGGCGCAGAGGGAGATTCCATTTTCAGTAGCAGGCACTCTTCAACCTTGATGCTGATTCTGCACAAGCCCAGCATGCAACATCCCAATCGCAGTCTTTTCTCAAGAGCTGCCTTGCAATAGATAAAGACTTTGGCATCTGTGTTAGATTTGTGTGTGATTATTTTTCCTTCTGCATTAAAGTCCCCTGATATACAAACTCAGCTCTGATTGAATTTCTGTTGATAACATTCCTTCCAATGAACAATGACTCAGAATAACCTTTGGGTGTGCACTTTGTTCTAGACCTTGCCTCAGTATCAGGCATGATATCACAAGAAAGCACTAGAATCTAGGTTCAAGCATATTGTTTTCTAGACCGCAAAATTGACATTTATTTATGTTATCCCATGACATAATCAGGGGCTTATTCAAGTAATTTGTAATAAAAAAATTTGGCTGAAACATGAAGAGGATAAAAAATTAACATAACCCTCATATTTTATATCATACAGAATATATTTTCTTTTATGCACTGTAAGTAATTTTGCTCTTCATGATCTTGCTCCCTTTTTTACACTTCTAGGTCTCTATACTCTCAGCAATTTATATTTTAATCCTTTATGCCCAATTAGTTCATTAATCATCGCAGTTTCTCTGCATATGTGTGGGTATTATCACTTTCAAGGGGTCCTGGTTATTTTGTAAATCAAATCTGAGCAATAGGATTTTCTACAATAATTCTACTGAGCATATGCAGCTTAGAATTTTCTTAGACACAGGTTTTAAATTAAGAAAAATTGAACTCTTATTTATTTATTTATTTTATTGAAGAACAAATAGCAATGAGACAGTTTCAAGACAAATTAACAGGACAGAATCAATAAATTAATACATTGCAAACTGTTTTTGTAATGTTTTGGTATCGTACAAGGTACATACATGGTATTACACTTACAGACATTAGTATAGCAGATGTCTCTAATCAGTGAATGAACACAGTGTAGCTGTATACTTATTTTATGGTTTTATAGCTGAATCATATCACAGATTCAATAATTAATACTTTCTACTTTGCTATCTTGCTAGTGGTTGTCCATTGTACTAGCAGCCAACATATAATGTCTTGTCCAACCATTATTAGTGCAAATCTTTCTTCTCATAGAATTATGCTGAAGCACTGCAAATTTATCCTAACTGTGCTGCTTAGACAAGCACATCATGGTTTCCCCATAGTATCCTCCTTTTTTTTGTCTAGACCTGTCAAAATTGGGCACTCCAATTTTGACCAATTTAGGTGCCTGAACTTGGCCACACATTCCAACACAGTCCAACATTCCTCAGTAAGAGTGAGTTATCTGAAGACGTTGTCTGTAGCCATTTACAGCTCAACTTATTATTATGGCCCCGCATTATCAACTTCATTTTTATACTTTTCTGTTGGATGGTTAAGACCAAGATAGAGCAAGACCTATATACCAAAAATTGTAGGTTTTGTTTGTGATGAGGTGAGTGAGTCCACTCAGTGTTTATCTTGTAATCCTGTACCTTACTCTGTAGATCCTTTGTCTTTGTCATCCATGTGGATGAGTCATGGCCTTTGACCAGCTTGCTCTCTGTGAGAGCTGAGAGAAAGTTTTCTCTCCATGTGACTCTCCTCAGGCACACTATAGATCATCTGTCTCTTTCCTCTGTGGCTCCATAATCTCCTTGATCAGAAAACTTGGGGCGCAACTGAATTCCATGATGTTACAGTTGAGCCAGGGAGATGGCTCAGTAGAATAAATGCTTGCCTGGAAAGCGTAAGGGCCTGAGTTCAATCCCAAATTCCACCAAAAAAAAAGTGTTGCGAAAACTGACCGACAAGGGCTGGCCGGTGGTATAGCTCAGTGGACAATCACTTGCTTAGGTAAGCACAGCAATGAGGGTCCGATTCCTGGTTCTGCATGCCTCGCCAGTCCCATCTTCGGGTGTGGTGAGCCAGTGATGGAGTGTGGGCGTGGTGCCGCGGGCCTGTAATTCCAGCGCTAGGGAGGCAGAAAGCAGGAGGATCACTATGAATGTGGGCTGCATAGTGAGACTCTGCCAAAAAGTTAAAAAAAAAACAAGAAAAAAAAATAGTACAGACACTACAGCTGGGGAGATGGCTCAGTGGAATAAGTGCTTCCCTGGCGAGTTCAATCTCTTGTTCTGCCAAAAAAAAAAAAAAACCAAAGCTTATTCCCTGAAAAATTGAACTCTTATGAGAAGATCAACCATGAAAACATTAATAGAGAAGACACATTTTGGGGGATGTATATGCACAAGCACACTCATAATAATTACACAGTATAGAAAATCAGTAATTGTTACATTGAAGAAGCCTTGAATAGTCTACGTAAGTGGAATATGCTTTCCTCATCTACCTTATTTAAGTATATATACAGAGAAGTCCAAATGAGATCCATAACCTCCTTGCATTAGAAGATTCATATGAACTCCGACAGTTTACAATCTATAAATGTTTATGGTTAGAACTTTTTAGGGATAAGCTTTTTTTTTCTTTTGATTTTTTGAGACAGCATCTCACTATACAGTTCAGGGTGGGCTTGCACTCACTTTGTAGCCCAGGCTCGTCTCAAACTCTCAGTGATCCTCCTGTCTCAGTCTCCCAAGTGCTAGGATTGCACCAGGAGTGTACCACCATGCCTGGAAAGGATAAAACATTTAAAAAGATCTGTAACTCTTTTTGTTTGTTAATTTATAAATTTTACCAAATGTGCCATCTTCAGCTAATAGGTTTTCTCTCTACTTTGTAGTCTTTTCCTGTCATGCATTTGTGAATTTCCCTAGTTTTTGACAGAAAACAGGAAAAAATATTGGTTTGGAGTTCTAAAAAAGATAGTTACTTGCTTAAAACCTATTTTCAAATGCCTTTACTTCATAATTACTTCCATTTATTTCATAACAAGTCTCAAATCTCCTCCCCTCCTCCTGTTGCTTACTAAGGGGTGGTGGAATCAGTGCTAAAATGCTGTCAAATTTGTAAACATTTCTCTTATTTGACTATTTTATCACAGGTATCAGAATTTAACTTCCGAGGACTTACAGCTTCTTAAATTTACTACAGCATTGGTATAACTTTTTTAAAAAATGCCACTCTGGTCTGGGAAATCTCTGACACTCAAGGAATCAATCAGATAGTAGTTTTTAAAAAGTGTGTTTTCATAAAGACGATTAATGACAACAATACACTTTCTTTCCCTATCTCATCCTAATTTTTCCTGCACTCTCATCACAGTGGAATTCCAGATAATAAAGCACAGGAGTGGTTGCTGGTGTGTATCTGGCCTAAGAGCTTTTCTGTGCTTTCATGTGCCATAATTACAGTCTTGCCAAATAAGCAATTGCTAGATTACAGAACCTTCTGGTCCATGGATTAAAAATTCCACCTTTGTCATATTTTATATATATTCTGCCTTTATACATTTGCATGAAGTTAACTGTCTCCAACAGTAAACAACTTTAGGCCCACAGAGAGACATTGGTAAGTGATTATCTGGGAAGAGGACAATACACCTGTATTTTATAAGTAGAGAACCATTAAGCTTCGGATCGTAATAATATATCAGGTCTCTAAGAGGTGATGGGAAAAGAATACACTCAAGTATGTTTGCTCCTTTTGTTATGGCATCATTATATTTCATGATTTATGCTACAATTAGACTTTAAAGTGCTTTTGTTTCTTTGCAGTACTTGTTGCTTTTTGTGGCTTGAACTCTCATGTATGGTGCATGTCAAGTCTTACTTAAAAGGAGCAGCTTTTTCTGGGTGGCCAACAGAATCGTGAGGACTTCTCAACATGTATCGGTAAGCAACACCTGCTTACTTGTAGGCTAATATAAAACCTTTCCTATTCCGAATTCAGTAAAATTGAAAGAATCTACCTGTACATGAAGCTTAATGCTGCTCTAGTCCCTTGGCAGTAATTTCAATTATTTTCCAAAAGGTTAGTATGTCAGAAAAGCTCATCGTGAAACTGACTGCACACCTTTCATAAGACTCTCTGAGTCTCAATCACTCACCTTAAGACTTAAACTCACTGTATTTGAGGCACATCTGTAATTTATCCTCTGCTCCCCAGTGCTGGGATTGCAGATGTGCACCACCATGCTGTGTTTCAGAGCCCGCAGGGTGTACCCAGAGTTCTGAGCAGCACAGCATCACACCATGTGATACTGGGGATCAAACTTGAGACCTTCCACTTGCCAGGCAGATGCTTAAAACACCGAGCCCCAGCCCTGTTTTATGTCTTAATAGCTGTATCCTGGGAATGCTTATGTGACCATCTATTGAAGTTTCCACTGAAACCGAAATATTGGAGCAAATGCAATTTTTCTCAAGTCCACAGTATGGTATGTAGTGATGGAGACCTTCAAAGAAGCAAATGTGGACTTTAATCAAAAGGAAAGTAATACACAGTTAACAGAGGAAGTGTGAGGTGCCAGGGATATGGCGTGGGCCAAATCAATAATTCTGAACAAGGGTAAGAGTGCTCACAGTGTGAACTGAAAATGAGGAGAATAGACTATTTTCCCATGACACAAATATTTCTATTTTCTCTTTTGGTTTCATATGATATGAAAGGTGTCAACGATAGTACTTTCTGCAGAAATTATATCTATGTCTTAATTCTCTGAAAATAAATATTGTTCAAAAACATCCTGCTGACTTAATGACCAGTTTCTGAAAGTGAGTGGGACCCACTTGATAAATCTGAAGTTAAGATTAAATTTTCAAACAGGTTCAGGATATGGGCTGAGGGATTTACCTCCAGGAGAGCTACTAACGATACCGAGTTCTTTTTTCTTGGGATTCTGAATTAGTATACAGAGCCATCTGTGTCCAAATATGATTTGCTGTTGCTTCTTGCCTTGAGACTTGCTGCATAATTTTCAACAACTCTTATTTTAGCTTTGGCTTTTACCCCGTCCTTCCACATTTTAGGTAACTCGTAAATCATTCCCCTGCTTTGAACTCTAGCCATCCTGCTGCTTGCTTTGTCCTGTTATCAGCAGGCTATCCCATGTTAACTGAGAATGCTTTCGCTTTTCCTGCCCACCAATACATTATAACATCACCACTGTTCTGATGATTACCTCTGACTTTCCTAGTTTAAAGAATGTTAAGAAGGAAACTGGCATTTGGTTGATTTATCACAGGCAGAACATCCTTCAGCTTCCCAAACACAGTAATAAGAAACATGGGTTAATCATTCGGATTCTAAGTTTTGAACCTTAAGGAGAAAATCCCAAATCAGAATAACCAGAAAATCCAATTTGAGGGTTTAATTTTTTAATGGGGCATTGAATGCATTTTATTTGGACTTTCAAGTGGATTAATTTGTCCCACCCACAAATAACCTATCCATGGAGGGCCATGGATAGTATATACTGTGACTAGGAGGATTCTTAGATACTTACTTTTGTGGAGAAAGTAGGAAAATATGAAGCTGATATGGAAATCTACAAGCAATAAGGACATTAACTACAAGTCCGACAGGCAGAAGCTTAGATATTTATTGGAATGCAAAGACCAGTGGGGGCAGCTTTGTAAGAGGGTGCATAGGAAAGAGCCTATTTGTAATGGACAAAAAGGACCACCTTGGAATCTTAACTGAGACCATCAATAAAACAGTAGTTTACAATATCTTTATATTTATCATAGGTCAATATTTAATTTCCCGATGATCTTATTTGGAAGAATTGTCACTTATTATTTTACCTTCGAAGAAGAACATTCAATGCCTAAATAAATATTCTTTTAACAGAGTAAGTCAAAGATGTTGTATTTATAAATACAGTGGAGGCTGGGGAGATAGCTCAGTAGAATAAGCACTTGTCTGGCAAGTGCAAGGGCCTGAGTTCAATCCCCGGTTCTGCAAAAAATAAATAGATAAATATATAAATAAATATAATGGAATTGAAACATTTAAAGCAGGAACAAAATAAACTAGGACCAAAGGAATGTTTATCTATTTATTTTTTGTTTTTGTTTTTTTGTTTT
>PVKA01047725.1:0-14167 GCA_004027165.1 Ctenomys sociabilis
AATGTATTCATTCCTATTACTTATTCCTAATCAGTGAGTCCGAAGTTACAGGAGAGTACAAGACTGACCAAGGCTGAATTAGCTGTGACATAGAACAAAGAGCACCTGTGGTAATATCCTCCAGCACGAACTCCGGAAGTAGGCTCATCTCCTGAGAGGGCGCCTCCCACTCCGCTTTCTGCAGCTCTGTGTAGAACCCTTCTACTGCACCGTTTCTGCAGCTTAAGCTACCAAATCACGTCACTGGCACCTCCGTGCTCACTGAAGTTCTGCATCTGTTGGGGTTGAAAATGAGTTGCAAAGTTCATTTCCTTCCCATGGCTGTATGACTTGGTGAGCTAGGTGGTTCTTCCAAGGGCTTTCTGGGTGAACTTGGCTGAGTCAGCAATGTCTCGTGCATGCTACATACCCATTATATATTATAGAAGTTGTTTCTCATATTTAATCTTGTATTGATTTTCTTGAAGTGAGCCTTGATCTTACTGTCCCTAACTCTGGGTGCTTTCTCTCATCTATCTGGACATTATAGCTGTTCAGGCTATGAGTTGAGAGTCAACATTCAACTTGACTTAGATTTGGGGGGCTTGCCAAATAGCTCAGTGGACTAAAGTACCTGCAAGCAGGCACAAGAGCTGGGGGTTTGATCCCTGGGCCTTCCTTGGCAGCCCTGCCCACAGGGAACGCTGAGACAACATGGTGGCACTCACCTGTAATCCAGCTCTTGGGAGGGTGTAAACAGGAGGATCACAACGAGTCTGATCTAGTAGTGAGACACTGAACACCCTATAGACCCTTCCCTAAATAGAAAAAAAAAAAAGAAAAAGATTTGAAATTGACATTTTAGTCTGCAACCTCGAATACATTAGTTTCATTAGGTTTCCAGTTCTTTATTTGCAAAATGGAAATAGTATGAGTTGTTTGTGTTTGTGTGAAGTTAGATGCAGTGCAGGTTGTTGAACATGCAGGCTGATGTAAATACGTGTGTAAGTCTTGTTCCTCCTGAAGTTAGCAGTGTTTAATTAAGACACTCAGATGCTAAAAGAGATAACACAAAATTCACATTTATGTTGACATGAATCGGGAGACATAAACATTTATGCATGCTTTGGTTTTTCTGGGTGCATCTGCATATTGCCACAGAATCACTATAGTTTCCTCAATTATTACAAAAAAAAAGTATAAATGCTGTGTATTGCTTGAGATTTTACCAACTGCAAGTACTAAATACTTCCACTGAAAATGGTATAAGTGAAAAGTAGGATTTAAAGCATGACATTGCTGAAATGTCCAAGGGTGGAATCTTGGCATAGTTGACTCTAATATTTAAAGAATAGAATATATTAGGATTTTCACTAAGCTCCTATTGTCCTTAGTTAATAATCACAAAGATAATTTTTAAAGTAATATTCTTTTTTTTTTTTTTTTTGGTGGAACCACGGATTGAACTCAGGCCCTTGCGCTTGCCAGGGAAGCGCTTATTCCACTGAGACATCTCCATGGCCCCAGTAATATTCTTTTAATTGTGTAAAATATATAACTTAAAATTTAGAGTGAGAAAATCCAGAACTTTTACAAAAATGATATAGTAAGTATTTCTAGCTTCACAAGCCACATGGGCTATTGCAACTCTGCAACTCTATGATAGTGCAAAAGAGCTATCAACAATGCTTGAATTAATGTGTTGCTGTCTTCCACAAGGACATTTTTTACAAAATCAAGTTGAGCAGATTGCTTGATTCATATTTTCAGACAGTCCAGGCTGGCCTCGAACTCATTATATAGCCCAGGCTGGCATCAAACTTATGTGATCCTCATGACTCAGCCTCCAGAGTGCTGAGATTATAAGTATTCATCACCACACCCAGATAAAAGAGGTCAGAGTTAGTCAATATTTGTAGTTTGGGAGCCCCCATTGTAAAAAACATGAAGGGAATTTAGATTGTCTAGGTGGCCAACCATTCAGATTGACAAAGACTAAAGGGTTTCACAAACATAGAAGCTCTAGTTAAGAACAAGGACAATTCAGGGGAACTGAGTAAACAGTCACCTGCTTTACTAGGTTCTGACATCATTCATTCACTCAGTAACCCAAGTAGCGTTAAGTGCCAGCTAATGTTAAACCAACACTCGATTTTCAAATTAAAATTTGTTCTGCCATTATGAGACAATCACATAATATGTAATTTTGAAATCCAATCCTACTGTGTATTATTTTCTTTTTATTATTATTATTTTTAATTTAGGCATACTTTAAAATGAACAAGCTCTTTTATAGGTAAGTAGATGAAACTAGAGACCATACTCATGAGTGAAATAAATCAGATCTGTATGTATAAGCAGCATATTATCTTGTCAGAGCCTAAAAGTGGGCCAGGAGATAGCTCAGCAGCATAAGCGCCTGCCTAATAAGCACAAGGTCCTGAGTTCAATCCCTGGTATTAAAAATAAAAGAACATGAAAGAGTAAATAAATTTGAAAAGTAAAATAGATTCTGTGACAGAGAAAGAATCTGTTCAAAGGGAAGGAGCAACTGGGATGAGGAAAAGGACAAAAAAAAGAAGGAAGAAGGAAGGAAGGAAGAAAGGTAGGAAGGAAGGGAAAAAGATATATTTTTGTGTATGTACAGAATAGCTTGGATAATATTACTAGTGACTTCTGCTGGCTATTGAAAGGAGAAGCTAATGCTTAATTTTTTATCCTTTTTAACTTTTTATAACTTTTTTGGGCCAATTTTGCTTTCTTATATCTTATATCTGAACAACAAATTTGAAGACGACAATATGCAACGTAACAAGCACTGTTGAATTCCTATTATATTATTTAGTGAAATTCTATATATTTTCTAACTTTTTTACTCCTTTTTATTCTCTTTAAGAAATAAAAAATTTAAAACAATAAATAATTGAACAGCTACAGTAAGTATCAACATAACACAAAATAATAGAAGATTCCTCGAAGAATAAGCTATAACAATGACTCAGCCGGGCATGGTGGCGCAGGCCTGTAATCCCAGCACTCAGGAGGCTGAGGCAGGAGGATTGTTGTGAGTTCGAGACCAGCCTGAGCTACAAAGTGAGCTTAAGACCAGCCTGAACTGCATAGCGAGACTCTCTCTCAAAAAGGAAAAAAAAAATGACTCAAACTGTATTTTGACCTTGTGTCTTGCAGAAGTCCTTAGGTTAGGGTTTCACCAGCACATGTTTTATTGTGGGAATAAATGATTTTTGCCTGTAATAAAAATCCTAAATTAGACTTCTTTATGAGCCCGAAATTTGAAGAGGTTGCCAAACATGCTTAGGGCTATCTCAGCTACTTCACAATTCATCATTTATACTGAAAATTAGAAAGTGGGAAATTGGAGAGGGGAAAAAGATCCCTAAGAAGGGTTAAAAATGAATGATTCATATCTTAAACTTTTTTCAGTGAAGCAAATTATAGGCCTGACAAAGCATAATTAAGGCATAAGAAGAATTATTGAGAGGTAAAGGAGCCCTTGTTTCAATTTAAATATCAATTTCTTTAGTATTAAAACTAGTTCTTACCTGACATCACTACTGAATGAAAAAGGAAATGGACTATTAGCACCTACAAGTATAAATCAAAAGTGATTGGACATGGGGAGGAATTTAGGTCAGATTTTAATGCTTTTATTCAAATATAGAGAATCTTTCTAGTGGGAAATTGGAAGGGAAGCTTGATGTCCAATAGTCAGAGAGACAATAAACACATACATTTCTCCCTGCAATTTGAAAGCTTCAAGAGAGCTTTTGAAACTAACACTGCCCTAACAGTGTTTCTCTGTGTGTTGTTTTAAGATTTGGAATAGGTAGTGGTTAATTTTCAGTCATGCATTATATAGTAAAAGGGTCGATATCTTGGCAACAAAAAGAATGACTTAAAGTAAACTTTTAGCATGCTTTTCCTGAGCACTTTCAATTTTGCTCCCCATTTTATTAAAATGGTAAGAGACAACCCCAATTTTTTCTTCAGTAATTTGGGAATAATCAGAAAAGAACCTTGAAACTCATCGGCATTTTTATAACACCACATGCGTTGGACAGATAATGTGTATGAAGCTGAATGCTTTAGGCATGCATTAAATCAGGGCAAGAGGGCTTCGGTTTTTGCTTTAGAATTTTAATTGCATTCATTTGTAATCCAGTAGAGGAAGTAAACAGCATACCAGCAACATTCATCAGTGAGAATTAGGGTAAAAAGTGATTTCAATAGAGTCTGGCTGCGTGGGACTTAATCAAATGAGGCCAGAGTTAATACTCTCCCCCATCTTCTTGGTAATAGCAGTTCATTCATGAAAACTTTCATAATGATTTTACTAGCCAGCCTTATCATAAGTCTAATAACTTTAATTTCAGAGTCTTTGACTCTGGGGGAAAAAAGTGGAAGTATAAATATGTAGAAGGGGCACTTGTGGTCTGAACTGGGTCTGTGCAGTTAGCACCTCCCCCTTCTCTGGCTGGAGAGCATCCAAAAGCAACGAGGGGAACAGGAAAGAAAAATTTGCAGCGAGAGAAGGAGACAGCTAAAATCCCCAAAGCCCTAAATAGGTACAAGAGTTGCCAACAGCTGGACAGACTGAGAGAGAAGCTGCATGGGAGGACGCTCAGGAAAATGCTACAGAGTGAGTATAGGAGCTGAGGCCGAGGACCAAAGCCTGTAGAGAGCAGGAAGTAAAAAAGTCCAGACTTATGAATGGAGAGCGCAAGCTAGTTATTGGATGTAGGTGCTCATTTCTAACTCACACTGGAGCATCTTGGCAGAGAGAGGAAGCAGCCTGGACTTGAGCTGGTTTTGAGTTGCTGGAGGAGATCGGAATGAACTCACAGACATAACCACGAAGCGCATAGAGACCCAGCTTGTGTACAGCACTGGCTCAAGGTTCTCTTCGTGCTGGCTGCCATCCGCCTCTGTGCACAGCAGAAGTAGAACCGAGAGGAGGAAACCCTAAGTGTGGAGCACAGCTGCGTCTCCTCCTCCACACCAGGGGTCCTTGCAGTAGCTGGCCTAGAAAATACACCGTTCTCCTGAAAAGTGAGTTCTATAAAAGGACACTTCAGGAAGAAAAACAAACAAACAAACAAAAAGACATTAAATACTGAAAAATGAATAACAAACAATAGCCCAGCAGGGATGCGATGGAGTACAGTCTTTCCTAGGAAGGGGTCTAGAGACAGTCTTACAAATCTCTGAGTTAGTCAAGTCACATTTCTGTGCAATTTCTTCAATTGTAGAATAAAATTGACTAACCATTTATGTTGATTTTAAAAAATATTTTACTGGTGAAGAATTAAGGGGTCTATGAAGTAAGATTACAAAGCAAAGGTACTATATAATTAGGGCAAATAATTTTAAAAAATGAGCTATCATTGCTTAGGAAAATACTAAAGGGTAAAAATCAGGAAAACAAAGCCAACATTGGCTGGATTGCAAGAAGAAACAGCTTCCAAAGACGCAGAAAGGAAACAAATTCTACATGTGAATATAGTAAAAAACATTAAAATTAAAATGTTCAAAACATTAGAAATTAAAACGATGGCTAGAGAAATGTTTACAGCAATAAATCCAACATGGATATCAGAGTCATTCAGTCAAACCATAAAACTAAGAGAGTTTAACAAAATAAACCTAACTAAAATTTTTTCTGAAATCTAGAAATTAATAATTTGATGCTACTCTTCAAAAATATGTTCTACATGCCAAGGATCATTCAGTCAGTTCTGTCAAGAGAAAAATCAGATGATAATGCATTTGAAGATAAAGGCTCTCTGGATAGATGGCTATCTCTGGATAGGTTACTTCTAAGGGGGAAAAATAATGCTGAAAATAGATTTATCTACAACTTCATTTGGTATCATAGGAGCATGTCTACCAAAAAAAAAAAAAAAAAACCTTCAAAGAAAAGCGCTACCCAAGCATTCTCTGCTGACTAAATTTCTATTTGAGTATAAAGGTAACAAATTGTATTTCTCATGTAAGAACTCCAGAAACATCTACTTTAGATCAAGTAAGATCTTCTAAAAGCAGCCAAAGGAACCAGAGTAAAAGGAAGAATTGTAGTAGTAAGAACTGACTGTAGGGCCAGGGAGACAGCTCAGTGGCATAAGCACTCGACTGGCATGCAAAAGGTACTGAGTTTGATCTCTGGTACTGAAAAAAAAAGAACTGACTGTGTTCACCTGTGCACCTAAGACAAAAACACATGTACAGAGTGGATGACAGGACATCCTGTGAAGAGGCAAATTATGTGTGGGGCGGAAGAGGGAGGGGAGGAGAATGAGAGAAGAAGGGGGGAGAGAGAGAGCACTTTTTACTAATAATATATAGTACAAGAGAAAGACAGCAGAAGGTAAGAGTGTCACCAATGCTAGGAACCAGAGCCTCTAATCCCAGCTGCTAGAAGCCTGAGGCAAAAGGATTACAGTTGATGTCAGCCTGGGCAGCTTAATGAGCCTGGTCACAAATAATTTTTCTGGAAAGGATTGGGGATAGAGCTCAGTGGTAGATTCCTGCCCTGGAATGAGCAAGGCCCAGCCAGGTGTTCACTCTCAGTAGCACAAATGCAAAGATAATTTATAATATAATATAATATAATATAATATAATATAATATAATATAATATAATATAATATAATATAATAGGTCTGGGAATAAAGCTTACTGCAAGGGCCTTGAGTTCAATCCTTAATATAGAAAAGAGACAGAGACAGAGACAGAGAGGAGCTGGGTTCCTCTGTATCAGTCAATGACCAAGAAATACTTCACACTTTTATTAGTGCATATTGGTTTCGTTTTGGCAGATTCACACATACAAATAGCACTTGATTGATTTTCATCCCCCATTAGTTCTTTTTCCCTGCCCACCCCAAGAAATACTAAATACTAATAAAGTTAATAAACCAAGTAATAGCAGTATAATCCTAACAAAGAAATTAAACTCTAAAAATTAATATAATTTATTAAATGAAGTAGTTGAAGAAAAAGAGAGGAGAAAAATCAACAAAATATGGTTCTTTTCAGTAATTTTTGAGAAAAAGAGGCTCCTTCAACCATAGATATTAGCTTGGAGTGAGAGAAAAACTGCTCCCATTCTTCTACCAAGTCTTGGTTAGTCGACTACCCTGGTGCAGATCTGGGTACGGGGCCTCCCCTAGGAAGAGTGTGCCCACTCCTCTCTGCAGCAGCCAGCCAAGGGCAATGGCCACAGGAGCTGACCGTGGGGGCCCAGTCCATGGGTTGACCCAACTGCACAGATCTATCTCCCTTCCATTTTTCCCGAGGCCCTCAGTGTCTTGTTCACACGACAATAATGGCTCAGACCACTACAGTGAATTAGGGAGGAATCTGTGCCCTAGCCTGGGAAGTACTGTGCAGCTAAGAAGAGATGGAGAAGAAAAGGTCCATCTCAAGATGCCCAGGATTTACCCTCCGAAGAGAAACAGAAGTTCTACCACACGTGCGGGGCAGAGACACCATTCGGACCCATAGCATAGGATGTCAAAAGCACCTCCTCTTCGTCTCAGTTCTC
Source organism: Ctenomys sociabilis (assembly GCA_004027165.1). Taxonomy (NCBI): domain Eukaryota; kingdom Metazoa; phylum Chordata; class Mammalia; order Rodentia; family Ctenomyidae; genus Ctenomys; species Ctenomys sociabilis. Next base: position 7,544 of record PVKA01047725.1, read on the forward strand.
CACAACTTCTAAAATTGATAAAGGTTCAATTCCCTCCAGTTCTTTAGGGTACTGGCAGTGTGGACAAGACCTGAGCTGCTGAGCAACGTACAGCATTAGAGGCACATAATACAAATAGAAGAAAAATTGAGTCTCACAGAAATTAAGTCCCTGGCCTGAACTTGCCCAGGCCTTTGGACTCCAATGGCAGTGTTCTTCACAATGTTAATAAGTAGTATTTTCTGTCTCACTCATAGGGATGCTACAAGGATCACACAAGTGGAAGTTCTCAAAAGCACTAAACTCCAAGACATGACAGAAATGTATCTGTTAGGTCATACAACTACAGCATACTTGATTTCTCTGTAAAGAAAAGTAAGAACTCTAAATCTGAGTACAAATCTTTCAGGCTGCAACAGGATTTTTCCCCTTTCTGTCATCTTGAAAACAAAAGCATATTCAACCCCAAACCGTTTCCCAAAAGGCAGCACATTCACTGAAGTCCTGTGCCTTTCCTGCTTCCCAACCTGAACTGCTCAATTCCCTGCCTCCTTGCCTCTCAAAATCATACTCACTTCGAGAAATTTATTTTCAGTGTCGCTTGCCCTGCAAATCTTTCCTTTCACTGATTTTTTAATGTTAGACAGCTTTCTGATATTATAACAAAATACCTGAGAGAAACAAAAGGAGAACCGCTTTTTTTGATTAATGGTGTCAGAGGCTTCAGTCTGTAGTTTCTGGGCTTCAGTGCTTTGGCCCTCTGCTAAGGCACTATGTCATAGATGTGGCCAAGGGGGGGATGCACCTGATGGCAACCTCGAGGCAAGGGAACAAAAACGGTGTGTCCCTTCCCAGGACACACCCCAATGACCTAACTTCCACTAAGCTGCTCTCTCGAGGGGTTCACTATCTCCCAATAGCAGCACAGGCTGGCAGCCAACACAGCAGGCTCTTTTTTTCTTTTTCTTTTTCTCTTTTTTCTTTTTTGCCGAACTGGGAATTGACCTCAGGCCCTTATGCTAGCCAGGGAAGTACTTATTCCACTGAACCATCTCCCCAGCCCCACAACAGCCTTTGAGGGACATTCTGGAACTAAACTGTAGCATTTTTTTAAAAACAGGTGTGCAAGGGCCAGCCGTATAGCTCAAGGGCTGGCGGTATAGCTCTGTGGATTAAATGCTACCTTACGTAAGTGGAAGGTCCAGGGTTTGAGCCCTGGCACCGCATACCACACCAGCCCAACCCTGGGTGTGCTGAGCCAGGGATAGAGTCTAGGTGTGGTGGCACATCCCTGTAATCCCAGCACTAGGGAGGCAGAAATTAGGAGGATCACTATGAGTCTGAGCTGTGTAGTGAGACACTGCACACAAAAAAAAAACCCTTAAAAAATAGGCGTGCAGGAATTATACATGTTTATGGCATACAGCATGATGCTTTAATATGCATATACATTGTAAGGTGACTTAAGATACTGAACATATTCTTTACTTCACATATTTATGGGGTTTTCTTACAGTGGAAACACTTAGAATCCCCTTTATTAACAGATTTCAAGAATTTAATATAAGCCGGGCGTGGTGGCGCATGCCTGTAATCCCAGCACTAGGGAGGCTGAGGCAGGAGGATTGTTGTGAGTTCGAGACCAGCCTGAGCTACAAAGTGAGCTTAAGGCCAGCCTGAACTGCATAGTGAGACCCTGTCTCAAAAAGACAAAAAAAAAAAAAAAAAAAGAATTTAATATATTTAATTACCTGCAGTCAAGCCAAGCAACTATGGACAGAAGCCTCTGACACCATGAGTCAAAACAAAGCTCTTCTTCTGCTTGTCTTGGGTATTTTGTTGCTGTACAGATGTACAATAGGTCTCGTAAACATATGCCTCCTGCCTGTCACGTTGTGTACTTTGCTTAATATCTCCATATCCTTAGCTACCTCTAGTAGCTGTCATCCGTTCTGTGCTTCTATGAGGATGACCTTAGATGACTCCACATATAATTGAGATCATGCGGCATTTGTCTTTCTGCGCCTGAGAAGACGTAATGACTGTGCTACCACACTGTGTGAGTGCCTCTAGCCTCATGAACCTCAATGTCCCTTCTTTTCCTCCCTTGAATGGACACTGTTTCAAGCACAAGCACTGTGTCTTACCTTCCACTGCACAGCCAGGATGGTCCAATGCTTAAAAATGTATTAGGAATTTAATAATAGATGAACAAACATGTGACCTTGCCTATGCTATCAGAACATATGTAGTTCCCTGGAACTTATTTGGGAAAAAGAAACAGCACTTGACTGCAGGTAATTAAATATATTAAATTCTTAAAATCTGCTAATGAAGGGGATTTTAAGTGCTTTCACTGCAAGAAAAACCCATAAATATGTGAAGTAAAGAATATGTTCAGTAGCTTAAATCATCTCACAATGTATTGCTGTATTTTAAGATATATTATTTAATATGTTTGTTATGTACAATATACACTGTATCTTCTGAGACTGAGATTGCCAAACATTTGTTAAGAATTCCTGTTTCATTTAGGTTTCTAATTTTATTTTTCCATGACAACTATTATAAACAGATTGTCAAAAACGTTTGCTGTTTTAACTGCCCCTTTGACAAAGACCTTCTATCTAGAACATATAAAGAATTTAAAAATCAGGCCCCCCAAATTTAAGGACCCAATCCACAAATGGACATCTGACATCAATGTACATTTCTCAGATGAAAAAATACAAATGGCAAATAAATAAATGAAAAAAATGTTCAACATCATTGGTTATTAGAGAAATGCAAATTAAAACAACACTAAGGAAAACAAAAAAGATGAATTAGGGCTGGCCAAATAGCTCAGCAGATTAAAGTGCCTGCAAGCAAGTGCAGAGTCTGGGGGTTTGATCCCAGCCCATCGTGTCGGCCCTGCCCCTGGGATGCACTGAGATGGTGATTGAGACTGGGTGTGGTAGCACGCTCCTATAATCCCAGCTCTTGGAAAGCTGTACGCAGGAGGATCACTACAAGTCAGATCTAGTAGTGAGACCCTGAACACCCTGTAGAGCATTCCCTAAAAATACAAACAAAACAAAACAAAAACACTGAGATTCCATCTCACCCCAAAAAGAATGACTATCTTCAATAACAAATACTGGAGGGGCTATTGGGAGTACAGACTGATACAACCAGTATCAGTATGGAAATCAGTATGGAGATTCCTCACAAAGCTAGGGTTGGATGTTCTATTCAACCCAGCTATTTCCCTCCTGGATATTTTTCCAGAAGAACTGAAAATATCATACCATAATGATTTATGTGCACCCATATTTACAGCAGTGAAATTTGTCATAGCTAAATTTTGTAACAACCCAAATGTCCATCGATTGAATAACAAATAAAAAAGAGGTGGTATTTTTACACAACAGAGTATTAGTGTGGTTAAAAAAAAAAAAAAAAAGCATATATTTGAGGCTTTAATTCATAAGTGGATGAAGCTAGAGACCATACTCTTAAGTGAAATAAGTCTGACTCACATGTGCAAACATCATATTGTCTCCTTAGTGCAAGAACCTCAAAGAGTAAATAAAATCAAATGGCACAATAAATACTGTGAAAGGTGAATGAACCTGTTCAAGAGGAAGCAATTTATTCCTTTTTCTCTCTTCCTAAGTTTTGTTTTTCTTTTTTCTTTTTTTTTTTTTGTCTTTTTGAGACAGGGTTTCACTATGCAGTTCAGGCTGGCCTTAAGCTCACTTTGTAGCTCAGGCTGGTCTCAAACTCACAACAATCCTCCTGCCTCAGCCTCCTGAGTGCTGGGATTACAGGCATGCGCCACCACGCCCAGCTCTTCCTAATTTCTTGTAACTTACTTTTCTTTTTCATGTGTATATCTGGTAATCTGAACAACTAATTTGAAGATAACACTGGGTAGTACAACAAATCCTGTTGAATTCACATTATTTTGTTCAGTGAAGTTCTACGTCATTTCTAACATTTTCTTTTTTATTACTATTTTGTTTTCTCTTCCAAAAAAAGTTTGCTCTTTTTGAGGAGGAAGAGTTGAGTAAATGGTTAGCAAGTAGAGCTTAGAATATAAGCCAAGAAAAATAAATGGTGGGCTGAAATGGGGAGCTCTTGGCATCCAGAGTTGTAAGTGAGCTAAGGCCAGCGAGAGAATGCAGAGAGTAGGCCCAAGGTGGGGGAGGACAAGCAGTGAGTACCAGGCAGGAAGCTCGGCTGTGTAGTTGTGTGGTCGGGGGGCCTCTCTCCTGCCTCACAGGCTGTTCCCACTGACAGAGGACATTGCTGAAGCCCCTTATCTTTCAAATGTCCCTAATCCAATCAGCACTGAAGGATTTTATGAGAAGACAGATGATAATTTACAAGACATATAAGGAATCAGTAATAAGATCTCTTAAGAAAAGCACCATAAAATTATAAACAGAAAAAGTGAATATGCAGAATAATGCCAGGAACGACAGAGGCAGATAATGTCATTTGAGACCTGAACTGAGATGCACCATTCATTCAGCCTCATTCTTTGATTTCTAAACCCCAAATCCTATCTTCACTGAAATATTCCAGGAATATTTTAACCGCAAATTCAAAAGCATTTTGTTAATATGATTTGATTTCAGTTCATAAAAGCCCATTGTTCAGAAGAGCAAGAGTTTCTACTCAGTTTGCATTTGTGGAAATACCAAGTGAAAAGTCATAGGGACCTGGCATGGGTCTCTGGGTTATGAAACTTGGGTGATTATCACTTTTATTGTAGCTCATTGGTCTCAAGGCTCTGTCAACGGACAAGCGTGTTCTTTCCAGACAGCATGCTGTGCTCTCATGAGATCAGGAGGACTGTAAATGAACTCTGAAAACTCTGTGATTAGATAATTCTCTGAATTTTCTTTGCTTGTTCCAGAAAAGAAAGACAGTGAGAACAGAAACTTAAAATAAGGGGGGCAGGGGCGATGGCTCAGTGGAATAAGTGCTTCCCTACAAGGGCAAAGGCCTGAGTTCAATCCCAAATCCTGCCAAAAAAAGAAAAGAAAACAGAAACCTAAAATAAAAACAAGAAAATAATTCTGTATAATTATCCTCAGAAGCTTGCCAAGCCACCTCTTTCTAAAGCTTTACCACATTCCCTTGATCTCCTATGACCAGGTCTTTCTTAAATCCTGTATCACCTTTAATTTCAATGGGCTTTGGAGGCCTGCTTAAATACTTTTTTGTTTTTTTGTACCCGGAATTGATCTCAGTACCTTGCACTTGCCATACAGTCACTTATGCTGCTGAGCTATATCCCCAGCTCTTGAATATTATATTAATTAAAATTCTTATCCCAATAGAGTATGTTCTTGACATATTTAAATATCTTTACATACCTGTATTCTGGTAGTCTTTATAATATTTTTATATAGGACCAAATGGATCTTAATTTTACTATAAGAGTTAAAGGATTTGATCCATTGATCATAATCTCCCATTATGTTAATAAATAATATTTTTCTCTTTTTATAGAATTAGAAAGTTAAAATATTCTATAAATAATTTATTTATTTAGCAGCAAATATGATTAACCATTGTGTGTCAAGCAGTGGGTAGAGACCAGAGGATGATAAGTGCCTTGTTGCAATTGCTTTTATTTTTGTTGTTTTGTTTTCTAAGTTTCCTTAAATGATGAGAAACGATGAGACGGTCATGCTTTTGCCAAGGAGAAAAGAGTTGTTTAATTCAAATTCATGAATCAGTGTCCTAGTGAAATGTGCTTTCTTTCAGTAGACTGATGAGTCACAACGTCTTACATAAGGAACACAAAATCTAACCAAGCTTAGCCATGAGGGCTGAGGGTCTTCAGCCCAGAGTGGATAACTGAACAGTGGCATTTTCCTGTGGAGGCCATTCTCCAGTTGGTTTCTTCAGTAAAATCAAAGGTACACAGTTCTCCTTCCCCATATGTTTTTGCTTGTTAGTGTATTTCTTGTGCTGTTTTCATATTATTCCTTTCTTTTCTGTGAGATGCTTTTTGGCATTTTAACTTGGGACCACCAACTGGTAAAGATGCATGTTTCTATCTGACAGTTGTGCCTCAGGTATGCTGTTAAATTGAGAAGGGTGACTTGATAGGTTGCATTTATTTTTAAAATTAAATTCATCTTTGATATTAAAAAAAGAGTGGTATCATCAATGATTCCTAAGCAATAAAAAAGGTATGAAAAGCAAAAAGAAAAAAATTATATGTACTAGTCAGTTTTTTTATTACATTATAAAAATGTAAATTATTTTTATATTAATTATATTGAGAAAGAAGTAGCAACGAGACAGTTTCAAAACAGGTTAGTAGGACAATTACAATAATTAATACATTGCATATTGTTGTCTTCAGAGTAGTTATTCATAGTGCAAGATGCAGACATGATATCTTGTCTAAGCACTATTAGTTCAAATCTTCTCCTTGACGTAAGAGAAAATAACTGTATATGTTATTTTGTATATACAGATATATATTTTTTCACTACAAAATGGTTCTTTATTTATATCCCCCTTTTTGTTTACTTTTGTCAGAGATGGATATTCCATTGTCATTCACATACTATAGTACATGAATTCAGCTAAGTAATCCAATACAGTCCAGTAGTCCATAATAGTAGTGGGTTATCT
>PVKA01047726.1:0-14167 GCA_004027165.1 Ctenomys sociabilis
GAAAGAAGGAAGGAAGGAAGGAAGGAAGGAAAGAAAGAAAGAAAGAAAGAAAGAAAGAAAGAAAGAAAGAAAGAAAGAAAGAAAGAAAGAAAGAAAGGAAGGAAGGAAGGAAGGAAGAAAGAAAGAAAGGAAGGAAGGAAAGAAAGGAAGGAAGAAGAAAGAAAAGAAGAAAATGTACTAGACAGTAGTTTAGTTAATGTATGCCTTTTTAAAATTTTAAATTTATTTTTAAATGATGCATATAAAGAAAGCAATTTTATATATTCATAAAGTACAATGTATGTTTCAATAATTTGCTAAAGTTTTAATATCTGAGTGAGAATGACTCATAAAATCAATTTTCTTAATTTTTAGAATTAAAGCAAATGTTGTCATCCCATTTAAAGTCTAAAAAACCTCAAATTGCTCAATCATGGTAATATATTTGTGGTGTTTATGAATAAATTTAAGGAAAAAATACTAAAGGAAGATAGGGCTCTGGGTAACTTAAATTTATATATATTTTGCAATTACTTTTCTTGTCAATATTTGTTTAAAATGTCTTTGCAAGATAATAAATATAATGAAACTCTTAATGTATGCCTTTATAATAGATAAATGAATTGCAAACATTCCTCCATTTTGAATTGTAAATGAATTTCATTTTCAGCCAGGGAGATGGCTCAATGGAATAAACACTTTCCTGGAAAGTGCAAGAGCCTGAGTTCAATCCCTGGTTCCAGCAAAAAAAAAAAAAAAGGAAAGGAAGAAAGAAATTCATTTCATCTAAAAAACACCTGACAAACAGAATCTCCTCAAAATGTTGTTCTTTAAAGTTAATAATATTGTTTCTTTTTTATAAAAATACGTTCTTCCATGAAAACATACCACATGTACAGTGGTGAGACCGCACTAAAAATGCATGAATGAAAAGAAATAGACACCATGCTTAATTTTTACCCTATTGATTATAACATTGTTGAGTGTAATAACAAAAATGACAACATGTATCAACATATCTGTGATAAAGACTTTAATATGTAACTAAAACTAAGTACTGAAATGCTATTTTAGAATAAGCTTCTTTAAAAGCAAACTGCTTTTAACGCAGCCTTAATTTTATGTATGTCTTTTTCCTGTTCACCTTAGCCCCATATTTTGACAGAGGTAGAAGAATGTCATTCTGAAAAGAGTACGAGAAAAATCTTCAGTCCTTTGCTGTAGTGGTTGCTTTGAAGGTGAACTTATTTTGGTGACAATTAAGCTTCCTACTTGATCTTTCTTAACAATTAGCTGTGATAGTGTTTTACATAATTTATGCATATTCTCACCCCTGTGTTATTTTCAGAGAGGAAAAATAAAACGATGTATGAAACGATAATGCAGAAGTTGATAGTACTATTTAATGATACATGCAGTAGAAAGTTGTTATAAAGCGCATGTACTGTTCTACATAGTTGTTCAGACATCATGGGCTGTGTAAACAGAATAGGAGAGGTATTGTCAATGGTATCAAATTACGCTTAATTGGTGTTTCATAATTCTAAGGTTCTTAAGGGTTTTCATTTTTGAAACCACATTGTCATTCAAGGATAGCATCATTTATCACACGATAAAATTCACAAGTCTAATTAGCTATCATCATTATAATCAATTGATATTCACTAAATGGACAGTATATTACTTTCCACTTAGGGAATCAATACAAGCTAATATTGCCTTTGATTTTTGTAATATTAAGTGTAGTCCGAAGGACCACAAAAACTGTTTTATCAATTTTTAATTATTCTATGGGAATACAGATAATAATAATTAGACCTTTTAGTGGAGAATTGATAGAATAATCCTTATTCTGGCAATCTTATCACTGTTTTGGCCTTTTGGCTAAGATCAAGTGTAGAAATCCTGTATCCTGTATCCACTAAAACTTACTGATCAAAGTAACTCCTAAATATCAATTTTTTAAAAAGCCCTCTACAGATATTTTAAAAGAAATAAATGTCATTGGAAGTTCCTTGAAGAATAACACAAAACTAATTTCTTTAGTTTATACAGGATACACAGCTATAGCAGCAACACATTTATTTATTTATTTATGAAATTTATTTTAATTTATTTTTGTTTTTAATTTATTCTTTGAGACAGGTCACAATATATAGTTTAGGCTGCTCTTGAAGACACGATGCAGCCCAGGGTAACATTGAAGTTTTGGGGATCGTCCTGCCTCTACCTTCTAAGTGCTGAGATTCTGAGCTGTACATTACCATATCAGGTTTCTTTTTCTGTATTTATGGCAGGGTGTACAGGGTCTCACTACGCAGATCAGACTCATAGTGATAATCCCATTTTCAGTCTCCCAAGCACTGGGGTTATAGGTGCACCACCATGCCCAAGTCTCAATTGCCATCTCAGCGGGCCCCCAGGGCGGGGCAGGCCCGGCACACAGGAGATCCAACCCGGCTGCTGTGCTCTGCCTAAGCTGATGCTTTAGTCTGCAGATATTAGGCTGACCCCATTCCAGGTTTCAAACTTCCTCCTGCCCTTTGATTCTCTTCAAGCAAAACAACTTGTTCAGAACCAGCTGGACATGGGCATATAGCTAATACCAGGACTGCTATTCAGGCCACCAGCATCAGATAATGCTTTAATTTTGTGGTAAAATCCTAGAAGTTGTTTACGAAATCTAGGCAGGCTGAGGAACTTCTACTTTTTCTTAGTGGTTTTGTCTGCCACAATTTGGCACCTCAGGCGAACCTAAGTTGGGTTGTGGGCTGTGATATTACAAAAGTAGTAAAACGACTCTTTATTGAGACAAGTGTTATGCTACACATTTTGTTGTCCTGAGCTACATCTCCAGTCCCAGCCCCATCTTTTAGATTTGAGACCAGGACTCCATAGTAAGTTAGGAAAGTTTCCAATCTGGGCTGGAGCTTGCAATCATCCTGCCTCAGCTTCCCAGAGTACTGTGACCACCTGCATGCCCCAACCATGATGGCTGCCTTGAGAAGTATTTCTGGAATAAGTCCTTATCAGTTTCCATCTGAATTATCTTAAATTTAGCCCAAACTTCCTCCCAATCTCATGGTTTCTGGGATCCTCAAGAGTCTAGTTTCAGTTCGGAATTTACAAACTTTGGTGACTCCCTTTAAAATTTATTTGTCGTTGAAGCTACCAAATATGAGGTTATTGGATCACCTGCTTTGTTCTGAGAGCCAGGAAAATTGACTGGGTTTTGGACAGCCACTTTTCCTTCCACGGGACTGCAATGGTAATGTCAGGCCTCTCTTAGACCAGTCGGTCTTAGTAGCGACTAAGAAGCAATCTTTTTTTTTAATTCATTTATTTATTAGAGTGTCTCGCTACACATCACGGATTCTTTTTTTTGTGGGGGGGGGCAGCTCAGCCTGCCCTGGGGGTAGGGGCTGGCATGGCATGTGGTGCTGGGGCTCGAACTGCGGTCCCTGAGAGGTGCTTTGGACCGCTGAGCTATCTTGCCAGCCCTAAGAAGCAGTCTTGATCCTCCGAAATTGTAAAGCAGCCCTCGGTCGCATCCCCCAACACCGTCCACCCCACCTACAGAGCGCGGAAGCCACCGATACCCACTGTGGCCAGAGGGGTGTTGGACTGAGGTGGGGTAGGAACTGCGCAATGCTGGAATCCGCAGCATAATCCACGCGGTTCTGGTCACGACAGAGCACAGAATACAGTGCATGCAGGCAGGCCACTTTATGGCGCTGGCGACTTGGGGACCCCGTAAGCCCGAACACTAGGAGGCTGAGGCAGGAGGATCACAAGTATGAGCCCCCGGCCTGGGAGAGCTAGTGAATTAGCCAGATCCTGGTCTCAATAAAAAAAAAAAGAAAAAAGAAAACAGGTGCCGGGTGTGGTGACACATGCCTGTAATCCCAGCACTTGGGAGGCTGAGGCAGCATTGTTGTGTTTGAGACCAGCCTGAGCTACAAGGTGAGCTTTAGGTTAGCCTGAACTGCATAGTGAGACCCTGTCTCAAAAAGACAAAAAAACAAAACAAAACAAAACAAATAAAAACAGAAAGAGTTGTGGATATAGGCCAGGGGACCTGCACACAACCCCCCAAGGCTCTGAGCAGGAGCCTGTTCAAACTGCTCTAGGAGGGGACTCCTTGGCCTTGCCCATCCTTTCCGCTGGAGCACATTCATTTTAGAGAAAACTATGGACTCAGGGGTCTAAGGGCCTGCCTGGCAAATGTAAGAACCTGAGTTCAGTCACTGGAAACATATTTGAGTACTCAGGAACCCGGACCTGAAACAGAGTGGTGGCCCGTGCCTGCCATCCCAGGGTAGGCTGAGACAGGTGGATTACTGCGCGCCTCGTGAGACCCTGTGTCAAATAAATAAATAAATTTATTTTATTATTAGCAAACCTCGTCCATCTACAAAAATAAATCATGTCTTTTTTAATCATTTGGTAATACAAAGTCAGGCATTATCCATATGCTTACCAATATGTCCTGTGAAAATAATACATTACTAATTTAAATTTTTCTAAAATTAAAACACAAAATTAAACATCATACTTGAGCAGTTGGAGAATTTCTTGTACTCTGGCACTTGCTTTCTGTACGCTGAACACCTACAGTGTGACTGTCATGACTTGTGTCCCCCAAAAGCCGCACATAGTCAGTGTGATGGCTTCTAGAGTTGGTGATTAATTCATGACCCAACGCTGGGATTACGGGTGTGAGTGCTACACCCACCCTGGGGCAGAGAGCCTGAATAAGGAAGGGAGAGGGGCTGGCTCTCTGACACTGTGCGTCCTTTTTCACTCTTGCTCTTTTGCTGCTGTCTGCCACCATGAGCCGTTGCTCCACTGCCATCTGCCAACATGCCTTGGAGCTAGCTGATTATGGATTGAAACCTCCACAAACTGGGAGGTAAATAAGCCCTTGTTTCCTTAATTCTGGGTGTCAGGTATTTTGTCCCAGTAACAAGAGAAAAAGTAACTGAGACAGTGCCTAATTCAGTAATACTCCTGTATATACTTCTTTGTTTACTTTAATAAGCAATAGTCTTAGTGGACACAAAAAATGTATTTCACTTTCTCTCAATTTATTCTTTGGTAATAACAAACACAAAGTGTTCAAGTATTTTAATGAAGAGATCAGGCTATTTACTCACATTGTCAAGATAAATACAAATTCAGATCAGATGAAGATAGTATATTTAGTTACAGTTTTTCAAAAGGTAACTGTCAAGACACTAAACACACTAAGCATTTTAATTACTTTCCCAATACCTGACACACAATAACAAATGCCCACAAATTAATACAGATTTTTTTTGCTCACACTCTGTAGATATTTTAAAAGGCAAAAGATTTATGCGATCTGAAGAGAAACCAGAGTATCTGTAGATATTTTAAGGCACAGTCCCCAGGATCTAATGCAGGTCTTCATGGCATAGAAGAAAACACACATGGCATGGTGGCAAGAAAGAAATAGGGAGGAGGAGGGCATCCAGATATGAACCAAAACCTTCTGCTTGTGTGTCATGGTTTGGGGTTTTGCAAGGGAAACAACAGAATACAGAACAGAGTGTATAATATTATTTTATAATGAATCATCCAATAATAATAGGCTTCTCTTCTGGAGAGTTAACAACCTCAGTTTGCAAACCAAGAATTAGAGAAAAAAAATGGGCTGCAATGACAGGCAACATATTGGCCCTAGCCTTTCATGGTCAATGAAAACTCAGGATACACTGTACTGTAACATCCTGTACTGTAATATCCTGCAACTCAGTGGTGTCCCAAATTTTCTGATCAAGGAGATTATGGAGCCACAGAGGAAAATGATTGATGCTGTAGAGTGTGCCTAAGTAGATTCACATGGAATTAGCCATTCTTTCAGGCATTCACAGAGGGCGGATTGGTCAAGCAATGGTGGTGATTTATCCACATGGCTGACACTGACAAAGGATCTACAAAGTGCAGTATAGGGTTTCAGGATAAATCCTGAGGGAACCTGACTGAACTTATCAGACACAAAAGTTACATTTCTTGTTATAAATCTTGCTTTATCTTGGCCTTAACAATCCAGAAGAAAAGAATAAAAATGAGGTATAAAAACTAAAGTCATATTAATATGCTGAACTGTAAAAGGCTCAAGTGAACAACTTCTGACATTGCTAGTCCTATAAATAACCTACTACTATCATGAACTACTGGACTGTATTGGAATATTTTGCTGAATTCATGCACTTACAATATTTAAGTGGAAATGGAATGCCTTTCTCTGACAAAACTAAAGAATAAAAGAGGATACAAGTGAATGACCATTTTGTGTCTGTATATTCAAAATAGTTAGAATACATATACAGTCACATTCTCTTAATTTAATGAATAAAAGATTTGTTCTAATAGTGTCTGTTGACAGGATATCAGGTCTGCATCTTGTACAATGAGTAACCAATAAGACAACAATAAGCAATGTAATTATTATTGAAACTGTCCTACTAATTGGTTTTGAAGCTGTCTCTTTACTATTTGATTCTCAATAAAATTATTAAAAAATAAAGTTTGACAATACACACTGTTAGTGAGACTTGGGAAACATACTTTATTTTTTATTGCTAGAGGAAATGTAGAATTTTGTAATGACCATTCAGGATGATTTGATAATATCTAGCTTTACACAGAATATTTTTTGAACTAACAATCACTGTACTATGAATATTCCAGATTTTGAAACTGCATATATAAAAGACTATTTGTTGAAACTGTATGTGTGGAAGGGTTACTTATTAAAGATTTAATAAATTCTATTTTAAATTTTAAAAAATGAATCAGCCAAGAATCACTTATATTGAGTGCTAGAAATCTGTCCAAACACTAAAGGCCAAAGAATCCAGACAAGGGCCTGAGCCCTTATATTCTGCATGGATCTTGCTCAAAACCTAGAGCCTCGCAGAAGTCCAACTGGAGTTCTGCAGCCCATGACAGTGTCTCATGCAGGCCCATGTCAGAAATCTGTGCTGGCAAGGCCCAAAGATCAGTAGTGAAGGCTTGGAAGTTTGTGCCAGCAGGATGAAGAAGCTATTCTAGCAGGCTGAGCGATCTGAGTTGGAGCTAGGAAGCAATGCTCACGGGAAGCACCAGAGCTCCCTCAAAGATACCACAGCCATCCTCTGAAACAGTGAGGTCTTGAGCTCCTCCAGTGATGAGGAAAGCTGAGTTCCCATCAGAAAAGCTAGTGCAACAAAATTTCCCACCAAACTGAGCAATGCATTACCTTCTCCTCTGGAGCTATGAAGCAATGCTTAATTTAAGGACTGGGGCTCCCCTAAGATGTACTGCAGCATTTTCAGCAACAACAAAGGTCCTAAGCTGCTCCTCCCATGATAACAGAAAAGTTCACTGGTCAGGAAAGCCATCATTACAAGGCCATTCAGCAGAACAGCCCAGGAAGACAAACAACTTCCAACAGCTCCAACAGCTTATCCAAACAGCATCCCTAACAGCATACTTACAGCTTCTCCTGTTCTGCCTTTGTGCTGCTAGCAACAGTCCTCACTGGGCCTCCCACACCTAGCACCACACTAGTTCAGTTCACCTGGGTGTAATAAGTTGACCACCAGTTAGAAATCCATTACATTCTGATTCCCAAAAGACTCACGATGTGGATCTCTTTAGAAAAAAATACATTTCTTTGTCCATATCTAAGAATTGCCAATCTCCTAATGATTTCAGCATTGCTGAAAAATACAAATGAAAAGTCTCTCCTGAGGCATAATGCAAACTGTTTTCTGCGAGCTACTGTAAATATCAGGAAGAAATACACATACTGACAACATACAAAAGCATGGCCTAAGTTTCCTACTCCAAAAGGGAGAAATATGGTGATAGACAGAAATAGGACCAAATTGAACAGGGGAAGTATTAACTGTGCTTTCATGTATAGCACCTGAGAGTCTGTTATGTGAATTCACACATAAGGGATGGGAGGCCTCACCCCATGGCACCTCCAATGGCTGTAACCCTCACGGCTTCTCCCTGGGCTGGATTTGCTCACTCATTGTGGCTTCCTTTAGGCATGCTATGTTCCTGGCTTTTTCTACATACTGACATCCTCACTTTACTTTCAGCTTCACCCTCGTAGCTTCACACATTGCCTTCCCAAGGAGCACACTGGTTGCCCTCCCAGACATTCTTCTGATATCTTAGTGGAAGTCTTCCCAAACCCACAAATCTTGAACTTTGCATGATTCTAAAACCAACACCATCAGAAAGACACCATGGTTTATTGCCAGTTGGACCAGTGGCCACACTTCCTTCAGTTATGTGTGTGCGGAGTGAAATGCCAGGATATCTGAGGTCTAACAATCATCTGAGAAAACAATTCTATAGGTAGTTATGACCCTCCTCTCTCCTGCCACCCTGCTGTGTACTATGGTGGAGTATGTTCCTGTGGGACACTTCTCATAGCAAATTCTTACTTGTAATTTTGACCTTGAGGAAGGTGGGACTTTACTGGTTCCTTGCATCTCATTTTTCATATATTGTCCTGTTATAAAAGTACTTGCTTCTTTGTAATGTGAATTTTCTTAGCAACAGACTCTGTTTTAATATTCAGGTTCCAACTTTATTGGAACTTCCCTTCTGCCAAAATCAAAACTTTAAAATCATTCTGCTATGCTGTTTGCTCATCCCTCTCAAAGTAACACTGGCTAAATGCCCCAACGGTACCCAAGCCACAGCATATTTGGCTATATTGATGTTTGTTCTACCAGATTAATTAGTGTGCTCATTTTGACCTCACTCTCCCATAAAGTGCCTAGATGTAAGGAAATGCAGACCAATTTGATGCTGGAACATAGCACACATGGCCCATTGTAGTCCACCAGCCAATTGAATCCTTTCTCTCAGTTTGAACTTCTTGAGTCTGCATTTCTCAACTGCCAACATTCTGGTCCTCTGAACTCTGAAGGTAATCATCCATGAAGCTCTATTCATATCATTCATGGGCTGCTTCTAAAGCCAGCATCTCTAAAAATTTCTAGTCTCTTCCTGCAGTCCAATCCCAAAGGCTTGTGAACCCTATGGTCCAATAGCTATACACCAGGGTCCCCAAACTCTTTCTGTGTCACTTTCTTGTCACTGAGACGTAATACTCCAAACCTACTGACTAAAAAGGGCCAGGTGTTGACACTGGATCTTGTAGATGCCTCAGCATATCCTTGACCAGCTGCAAGGGAAGGCAACACGTTATCCGGGCCTAGGAGGAAAAGAGCAGCGCAGGACATTGATTCTGTGAAAATCACTCAAAGAAGAGGGAGGGAAACGCCAATTCCAGGCCACAGGTCCAGTGATCAAGCATCCCACACCTAGTGCTAAACTGTTCCATCCAATCACTTCCCACAAACCTCACCAATGAGTCCATGAGGGTCAAGGCATACATCTGGATACAAACCGTAATGTGACACAGTGCTTCTCTCCTACTGCTACTAGAAATTCCAGGAGAATATGGCATTCAGAAACTATTGTGTTTGCCTCTCTTCTTAGTGATAAAAATGAAAATCACATACAAGGTTGATAAGCTATGCCATGAGAAAAATGACTGTGGTGAGTGATACGTGCTTCTGATGACCTTCAAATCAATGATCCTGCCCGAGTCCACTGCACTGAAATAAGCACATGATACCATACTGGAGAAACACTAAATTTCCATTAATGATGACAAAGGTATAGGGAATACTGTCACTATAATTGTAGTCTATGTTTTCACAAAGTACTTTACTCTTATCCATTTCGGTTATTGCCTCGGTCAAAGTATACATTAGAATTACATATTAAATTCTCTAAAGGGATTACCTATTGTAATCCCTTTAAACACTGTAATATATATATCATTTGGAAATAATTGCATAATTCTAGAAGTGAACATGTATATATGTAAACATATTCAATATTCTATATACTTTTATTATTATAACATTATACACAATCACTTTCTATTACCTAGCATTCCATTACTTTTTGCGTGTAAGCTTAGTTATTTCTTTACGTCTCATACACATAGAATAAAATATAAATAAAAGTTTTATGTTTGTTTAATACTAATAAATGTTCAATATACTTATATAAGAATGTTTTCAAATTATTTGGAGGCACAAATCAAACTTAAAGTGTGATCATGTGATCTGAATACATAATGATTCTAGAAAATGTAATAAACTCCATGGACTATAGAAATTTTTAAACT
This sequence comes from Ctenomys sociabilis, assembly GCA_004027165.1. Lineage (NCBI taxonomy): Eukaryota > Metazoa > Chordata > Mammalia > Rodentia > Ctenomyidae > Ctenomys > Ctenomys sociabilis. The sequence continues at coordinate 10,217 of PVKA01047726.1, forward strand.
TGATCAATCTGCTATATTTTCTAAATGCTAAATTATTAATTCATTTTACAAAATTGAGACAACTTGTTTTAATTTGTGAGAATTTTTCTTTTAAATAATGCAATTAGGCAATTTTTCCCTGTAAATATTAGTAATCTTAATTGCAGAACATATTTCTATGACTATGGGGCACTGTTTTGACAGCTGACAGTGTAACTTGAGTCTAAAGTTTTATATTGTTTTTATTAAAGGGCAGGGAATGGTTTCAATATTTTGGAAAAGGTAAATCATCCAACATTTGTTTTAATAAAGAACAAAAGTTAACTTTATTTTTCCTTTGCATTCTAAAACTATAAAAAACCCCAGACATCTGTCATTATTGTAAGGTGGTGATACATGTATTAGTGTTATCAACATCACTTCTATCACCTAGAAAATTCTTAGAAATGTAGGTCCTCAGGATGCAAAAGATGCCTTGTGAGATTCTATGAATATCAACTGTGGTTGTCCCTATTTCTGATGTGCACTAGGAAAACTTTTGAACATTTCTAAAAGGAAGAAAGCATAAGGTTACAGAAGTACCAGTTACACAGATTTGACAACTACATATTGTATACATGCTTTCAAACATGGCATTTTACCTTAAGTACATCAACTAAAATAAAGAGTGAATGCATGAATATAAACCTTCAAGATCCTTTTAAATTCTATGAAATTGAAAGGAGTTAGTGAGGAATTAGTAATGTATATTCTAAAGAGTGTAACACATTTTTCATCATAAAGGCACACATGGGTGCATGAAACAAACATTTACAGGAAAAAAAAAATCACAAAAACAAACTACTGCATTTTATTATTTATTGAGTATTTATAGAAAAGCATAAAAATTTTCACCTTGAACTGCTTTTGGTGTACAAATTCAATAAAAGAACAGAAATCAATTTATATTTGAACTACAATGGAAATAATAATAAGACTATACAAAAATAAGGTTTACTTCAACTGTCACATCTAAATAGTATGAAAACAAGATTAAAGTAAAATAAATGGTAAATATGTCATGGACACTTTGACATCATATTTTCATATCAATGTGTGCTAGCCTACAATAGCTAATAGATGATATCAGAAATAAACTCCTATAATAAATAGAGGGCTGTCTATGAAAAAAAACTTTATTTCAGTTCTCAATCTAAATAATAAGAAAATAAGATATCAACAAAATAAAATATCTAATGTGTATGAATGCATTGAATAAACATCAATAGTTTCACATCACTGTGTACTTGCTTATGAAACATAAGAAATAACGTCAGAAATAAATGCCTGTATGAGTTCCAACATAAACACGAACACCACAGAAACATTTCTGCCTACCACAGAAACATTCTTTGCTTCAACTGTCACAACCAAGTTAGTGTTCACATGTAATAGCTGCCTGTTCCATGCACAAGCATTGCTTAAACTGTACGTGCTATTTTCCTGTCCTATCTTGTACGGCACAGAGAACATTTTTCTTTCTAATTTTCCTGTTTTCATAATCTTTGGGAATCTCCACCTGCCTGTTCAACTGTGAGCTCACCAGTGAGGTCACAGTTCCCTGGGTAGAAACAATCTGTTTTTCCTCTACTGAGAATGATCTTCTGTGAGTTCTAGTCATAATCATCTAGTAAAATTTCTCCATGGTATATTTCACTTGCTATTTTTTTTGGAAACTATCAAACAGATTATGCCACATGTTTAAGATCAAGTAATACAGTACCATTGACAAAGCTTTGTATTTTTAGTGATACTATAATTGCTGCATAGTTTCTGGATTTGTTATAGAAAGTTTCAATCTCAGACTTCTGTTCTCTCAAGGATTCTCTACCAGTATTTCCATCATGGTGCAATGATGACATCAGCAGTATCAGTTTGTTTTTGTTTGCTGTGAACTAGCCCAATATAAATCTTGTGAAATCAAAAATTCTATTATACAATTTTTTGTTTTGAAATTGCAATATTTCAATTGAACTTTTTGCTTTCTTCTTGCGTACAGTTCCTGTTCTGGTAACTTGTGCTATGTTAGCAAATATAACATCAATTGGAAATTGGTGAAACAATTATTATATGTCACTTTATGATTAGTTTGAGAGATGTGATGAACAAGTCCATTCACACATCATTGAGTGTATTACTATATGAATAAGGAGCTAATGTCTAAGTTTTAGGATAAATTTCTAAATTGAAAGCTCCGTATTTCTTCATATCTAAAAGGAAATAAAAATTTTATCATGACCAATTGGTTTTCCACTGAATCTTTTACACTCCTGAAATTACTATGAAAAATCCCTGCTAAGTACAGCAGACCTATGGATGCTTTGGTTCAGCTAGTAAGGTGTCATAATAAATACATTGTACAGTATGGCTGTTGGTACATACAGAACATTTTATTGAATTTAAGCCTTTGTGTATTTCACAGCATCTTGTAGTATTTTATTTGTTACAATTTTCAACAGTGAATGGCAGTGTAGGCATTCTGTCTAATGCCTATCTCCCCTGTCAAGATCTTCATTGTATTTTCAAAATTAGAATATTCTGTAAATTGCACAGCCGTGTTGCACTTTTTTAACTCATCAAATGTATACCCAAACTTGCTGTTGTCATCATCATCTGAACCAAGAGTGTGCACCCCCAGTGTCTGCACCAGGAAATCCTTTCCCCGTCTCACTGTCACAGAAACTTTGGCTCACAAGGCCATTGTCAAAGTCATTATCACTATCATCTACTCCCATCAAACTTCTTTTATGAAAACATGTATTATAACAGGGATTATCTGCACTGCCCATACACGAGCAATGTGATAACCCTCTTTCAGTCTTCTCTACAACTACAAATCTGTTTTTATTCATGCTCCACTGTACTATATTAGGCTAATTCTTCTAGAACAAATTGGAAAGAAAAGTTTTATAATAACAAGCCCTACAATGATTTGAGTGTATTATACCATCTATGATGCTCAGGCAAACAGAGAAAACCTGTTAGCTGGAGCACCACTCGTGCATAAATCTTGAGTTGACACTTTTCACACATGCTCACACTTTGCCTTTTGTCAGACCATGTGTATTGACACAAGGATCACTTGCTGTATCTTACTGGGACAGCTAATCGGATGTATAGTCAGCTGCTAAAATAAAATTTATAGTAGAAAAGTAAGACATGTGTTTGTTAAATCCAGTTTTAAAAAGTCCATCAATGTGATTGCAATACATGGTAAATTTCTGATCAAATAAATTTTATGGCACAAATCTTTCATGATGTGTTAAGCAAAACTAAATATATAACTTGTGGGCCAACCAGCTGGCTCAGCAGATTGAAGCACCTGTTTAGGCAGAGCACAGTGGCCGGGGTTCTATATCTGGTGTGCCACCCTGGTGCTGCCCCTAGGCCCACTGAGACCCTTACTGAGACAGGGCGTGGTGGTGCACATCTGTAATCCCAGCGCTTTGGAGGCTGAAAACCTGAGAATCACTATGAGTCTGATCTATGTAGTGAGACCCTGTAGACCCTGTACCAGATACATAACAAGAAAGTAAATAAATAACTTGCAAAATGTTGTATAGCATATTCTTTATGACCATAAAATTCAATGATATAATGAATGTAATACTGCAAAAAATAGTGGTATACATTCCTCATATGAAAGAAAAAATTCTACATTAATTACAGATAATTGAAGGCCAAAGATATATTTCTTGACAAGTATATAGTACTTCATATATGTATTAAACCTTAAAATTATTAAACAGGTATTTATGAATGAAACAGAATATGAATTATTTGATATTTATATATATTAATCAGATGTATGTATAATACTTTGTATTTTTTTTCTGAAGGTTTGCAGTATATTGTGATTTCTTAAGTAGTAAAGGGAATCACTAATGTTATAAAATTACAAGTAATAGAACATCCTAGCTTTCTCTAATTCTG
>PVKA01047727.1:0-14164 GCA_004027165.1 Ctenomys sociabilis
TATGGGGCTGGGGAGATAGCTTGGTGGCATAAGTGCCTGTCTGGCAAGTGCAAGGTCCCAAGTTCTATCCCTGATACCATATTCCATGCCAGCCGTGGAACCCCAGGTGCACTGTACTGGTCGTGGAACCAGGTATGGTGGTACATACCTATAATCCCAGTGCTGGGGGAAGCTGAGGCAGGAGGATCACTATGAGTCTGAGCTGGGGAGTGAGACCCTGTATAAAATATATATATATATTTCTAGTGTATGGCAAGTACTTTGTATATGTTGCTTCTAATCATCCAAAAGCTGTGAGAATAAGCTGTAATTAATACTATTTTACAGTCAAAGAAACTGAGGCTCATGTAATGCAGCTTACTTGAGCTGACACACTTAGCAAAATCTGGGACAAGATTCAAGCTGCTCTCTGCATGGCTTCAGATGTGATATTTTTCTCCATGCCAGACACTGTGAAGAGACTTACAGAGATGAGCATACCTCAAAGCGCACACAGCCAAGTGGGTGAGATCATCAACACTTGCTTACACTTGAGCAGCATAAGCACTGTGGAAGAGAGACCAGGCAGGCTCCAGATGCCTGAGAAAGAGGACGAGGCTGAGACTGATGGAAGGGCCGAGGTTACAAGACTAGGCAAGAAGATTTTGTGGGGAAAGGAAGCGAGAACTTGGTTGATTTTCCTTTTTGCTTGGCTTTTTCTTGGCATGGCTTGAGAGAAGAGAGCTAGAGACGTCACAGCATCTGCCTTCACACATTGCCCCTCTCCAAAGAGGTGGCCTAAACTACCAAATGTGGTGAATTGGAAATATTGAACTGAGTTTCTTTCTTACTCTTAACCATTATAGTTTTGTTTTTGAATGTAACTCTGTCCTTGAAGATTTGCTAAGTACAATCTGTAGCACAGAGGATAAGTTAATATGAGTCTCCAGTAGCATAGCACACAGGCATAGTCAGAGGACATTTCTAGCAAGAGCTGATTCCCTTCGGCCATTTCCAAAGGTGAAGAATGTTCTAGCGAGGCAGCATGACCAGAGCCAAGGGCTGAGGTGTTAAAGTGAAAGGCAATCCATCCATCATCATCTGCTTCATGTCTGAGTCTAGTTAGTAGTCATCTTGCTGCTAGCTACAGGCTGCCCCTTGGTCGGCTGGAAGGGATGTGTTAAAACTCTAAGACATGTGCTTAACCAGAGTTATGAGTTTTCCTTACTTGATTTTGCTTGAGAGATAAGTCTGAAAAAGCTCAGGATGAAGACCCGGCGTCTCTGACATTACTTTTCTTGACAGTATCTCAGATATTGACCCAATAAATCATTTACCTTCTTTGTGCCTTTCTATATAATAGGAAGTAATTATTCATGTCCTTTAAAAACTAGCAAAAATACCTGTGCATGTATAGAATATATGTATATTGAATAGAGAGTGAATACGTAAATACATTCAAAACTGAGTACTAGTACTTGATAAGCTCTATTCTAAACTTTATACTCACTTAATTTCAGTGAATCTTCACAAGTCCTTGATAAGAACATTATTATCACTGTATATAATTTGCCATGAGGGAATTGAAGGATAGCATATGGAGGCATCTGGTTGCCCACCACCATGAATATGAGTGGTTGAGTCAAGACCACCGTAACCATACTCTTAGCTCATGCCCACAGTATTAAATCAAGATTGTGCATAAAATATTGTCATTAGTGACTGTAAAATATCCATCTTTGTATCTCCTGAGAGATCTCACAGAATATTGGCACCTAGTAAGAACGCAGCAAATTTTATTTGCTCATGAAAATGAATAAAATATCTAAGCAGGCAGATTAGTGCCACTCTTATCATCTGCTTATTAATAGTAAAAAAAAAAACCTAGCTTCCCTATCAACTAAGGCAAATTATATATCATGCAATGTACACCTACATAATATCAATTAATGCTGCTCTATTATTTTTCCCTAAATGAGCAAAGAAAAGCATCTGCATAGAAAGTTAATATTAGTATCACACTTCAAGATATTAAAGTATTTACAACAGAATAGTCCCAGTATACCTTAATATCTTAAAAATGGTCATTCTGGATTAGTTAGAACATTGAACCTTGGGTCCACAGGGCATGAATGATTACAACATAACATCTTACTATACCTCACGATTGATATGAATTAACTGCATGGCAGTCTCACATAGTACCATTCTGATAGATTTTGCTACTTGTTGAAACTTAGTTTTATATCTATAAATGAGCTTCAAACTCATATCATAGTATTAAATTCTGGAAATAATTTATAAACTAAATTTCATGTACTTTTTAAAGAAAAGAATTGACCAAAATATATAGTGGTTGGTGACATGTATGTTCAAGTATGTATTCATAAGTAATACGAGTTAAGTAAAGGAAATCACACTGAGTATTGTTTTACAAGTCTCAAAGTTGTTTTCTGGAACCAATATATGCATTTCAAAAGGCAAAAGGGATAACAAGGCAGAACTATAAAAAAATTGATAGTGTCACTCTCAAATTTTACTAATTGTTGAAAAGAAGAAGAAAGAAAAATTCTTCAATACGTATTATTCAGAATTCAGTAGAGGGCCAGCCAAATAGCTCAGCAGAATCTAATCGCCTGCTTAGGCAGACACGGTGGCCGGGGTTTGACACCCTGTGTGCCGTGCCGGCCCAGCCTCCGTGGCACGCTGAGACAGAGATCGAGGCTGGGTGCGCACGCAGTCCCGGTGCTTGGAAGGCTGAACACAGGGGGATCACTACAAGTCTGATCTACATAGTGAGACTCTGTAGGCCTCGTAGACCCTGTACTAAAATAAAAAACAAAAACAAAAACAGAATTTTGAATTCTAAGGTTAAATTCATGCATTGCCAACTTTGGACTCTCTGTCCCTTATTTTCCATCTTTTCTGAGTGCTTGAATAAAATTTCACTATCTTCCTATGGTAATAGATATTACCATTTTCTATCACATCAGCTCTGTTGTTATGTCCCTTACACATGATCAATTATATTCATGTATAATAGCTTTGCTTCTGAGAGTTAGCCAATCAGATTGTCCCAGCTTCTGAGAGTTAGCCAATCAAAGACAGCCCCAGATTCTGCACGCAGCCAGTCTGCAACAGGTACATTTTGTAACAATGCCTTCAAGATAAAAGTCAAGGAGCCTCTGTGGTCACTCTTTTGGAAGCTCACCAATCCTGATGTCCCAGCTGCCAAACAACTCGCGTCGTATCTGATGAAAAGTTTGTTCTGAGAAACTGTTCCATAAATATGACTTTTGGTTCCTTAGCAAACATTAGATTCAGTTTGTCTACGTGATCTTCATTCATTTATTGAGAGAAAATGATTTGCGATAATAGGGTTCCCTCTCTCTAAAACTGGTCCTAGCTTAAGATTTACCTCAAAATTCAGCTACTCTTACAACAGTGTGCATGTTAATTTCCTATTAGTCTCTAATCCTTCTCTGTTGCTAAAACCAAGGGGGCATACTATACTTTGTGAGCATTTTGCTGGTTCATAAACTTAAAAATTATGTATATTTAGCATGTATATAAAAGTGTTACACACATCTCATCCGTGGTTGCAAGACACATTGCTAAAATCAAAGTCAAACATTACTGTGGTCTGAATATTTGTGTCCACCAAATATTCCCATGTTTATTTTAACCTCCAGAGTGACAGTATCAGAAGATGGGACTTTTCAGAGATGCTAGGCTAGGAGGCTGTGCCTTCATGAGGGCATCAGTGTCTATGAGAAGGCATTGCTGAGGGCTCAGTAGGTGTTGGTGCGCTCCTAAGTACCACCTGTGGACCAGAGAAAGTGAACCCAAAGAAACACTAAGTCTGCTGATGCTTCACGCTTTGACTTCACATCCTTCAGAACCATAAGAAGTAATTTTACATTACTTATAAGCCATTACTTATATTTCTTATATTACTTATAAGAAAATAAATGAGTTTGAAGCTCATTTATTTTCTTATTGCTGCTAGCACATGTGAAATATTCAGGAACATTTGTCAATGGAACTGGTAAAATTCTAGACAAACCTCAAAATTGAAAATGCCCATAACAAGCCTTACTGCAATGGCTAAACAGTTGACCACAGGAGACAAGGATAAATACCTAGCTCAGTCCGATGCCTTTCAAGAAGTCCTTCTTAAGCCTAAGTGCTAGGATTACCTCCTTTTTATTCCCATGTGGAAACCCTTGGTCTTTCATTTCTTATTCATTTGAAATTTGACCACATTATTTTTTCCACTGACTGAGAAAAGTCACAATTCCTTGGCATTTTGATCACCAGCCAATTTCACATGCATTAATCGTTTCATTGTTTTAGCAGTGCACAGGAGAATGTCCTTCTGTTCTATTGGGAGAACTCTAATGATCGTGGATACTGACTCTCTTACAAGGAACAAATACTAAGCAGTTTTTGTGAATGAGGCTCAGGTGTCTAGACGTTTCCCAGGAAGGCAGTGGCCTTTAGGTCTTTCACTCTGTGGTGAGTGCTTAAGTATTTGCTATAACTAAACCCTTGACCTGCTTTGTGACTGATATGTATTAATTATTCTGATTATATGTAAAAACTAGTATTAAAAGTTTTTCATTATGTAAAGCAACCACAAATGAATGGAAAAGGTTTGTGTTTGGGGAAATTATTTTAAGTAATGGAACCAGTACTTTAATTCTTTATGTAGGTTTTACTTTCCCATCTATTCCTATGTTGCTTGAGATTTAAGAATCAGTGATTTCATCAATTACCACTGGCATGCATGTTAGTCTGTTTTATGCTGATATAACTGAATACTGTGATGGAGTCCTTCATAAGAAGTAATAGGAGGCGCCAGGGAGATGGCTCAGTAGAATAAGTGCTTGCCTGGCAAGTACAAGGGACTGAGCTCAGTCCTGGTTCAGCCAAAAAAAAAAAAGTTTGTTTGATTCCAAGCTCCGGAGGCCTGGATGTCCATGCACACAGGCTGGCATGGGCCTTCGTCTGTGCCCTCATGTGGGGAAGGGCGAGTGCGCTTGTGTGACGCAAAGGTCAGGGAGTAGCTAAACTTACTTTAATCACAAGTCTAGTCTTACGAGGATTGACTCATCCTCCTAATGACAGAGGTTCACTTGTGAAGGCAGAGCCCTCACTGTCCAAACACCCCCCAATGGCCCCCACCTGCTAGCAATGTTGCAATGGCAATAAAATGTCAACACAAGTGCTGGAGAGGACAGTGAAGCTATTGCACTTTGTTTATGTTTCTTTAATTTGTTGAAACAGAAATTCAAACTGTTAGATGTCCTCATCTATAGCCATAGCTAAAATACAAGGAAACCATTGTTACTGTACCTTTTGACATCACTTATGTTCTATTTAATATTGGTTTTTCATTTCATTTCAACTGTGTTTCTATTAACAGGTATATATTTCCAGTTTTGATTGTTTTGCTCTAACTTTTTCTTTTTAAATCTAGTATTATCATTTTACGTATTTGCAACAGGGTCTCATACACAGCTCAGACTCACAGTGATTCATTCTCCTGTTTGCAGCCTCCCCAGTGCGGGGATTACAGACATGCGCCACCCGCCTGGACTCAGCAGTCAGCGCAGTGTGCCAGGGGAAGGGCCAGCATGGTATGTGGTGTCAGGGATCAAGCCCCGGGCCCTGGGCTTGCCTAGGCAGACCCCTAGTCCACTGAGCTATCTTGCTGGAACTCGTTTTCTGTTTTTGTTGGGAGAATTTAGTCTTTTATGTTTTGTGTCATGACATGCTTGATTTGGTTCTTCACTCTTTACATAACGTTTATTAGTCATCTCAATGTATTGTTTTGTTCTTTTTACTTAGTCTGACTGCGTGGTTAGATTGTTCCATCCTTTATTAATTTTCTTTTTCTTTGGGTTAATTTTTTTTTGATAAATTAATACATTGCAAACTGTTTTCATAACGTTTTGGTATTGTACAAGGTGCATACATGATATATTTACAGATATTATTTTAGCAGATATCTTATCAGTGAATTAAGAGTGTAGCTGCTTACTTATCTTATTTTTTATACCTGAATTATATAAAAAATTCAATAATTATTTTCCTAGTGGATGACCGTAGTACTAGAAGCCGACATAATATCCTGTCCAACCACCATTAGGGCAAATCTTGCCTCTCATAGAATTATGTAGAAGCAGAGCATTATCTATCCCAACTGTACTGTCTATACACACACATCATGATTTTTTCTTTCTACAACCCTTCCTTTGTCTACACCTGTCAAAGGTGGGCACTCCATTGTCATTCAACCAACTTAGGTGCTTGAACTCGACACCACAATCCAAAACAGTCCAGCATTCTACAACAATAGTGAGTTATTCAAAGAAATTGTTGACCATAGCCATTTACAGCTCAGCTTAATATTATGGCCGCACGATGTATACTTCATTTTTATACTTTTCTGCTGGATGGTTAAGACCTTGATAGAATCTTTGGGTTAGTTTGGAAGTTCTATATAGGATTTATCTGTAAGTCATGGTTTCCAACTGTTTTTCCCTTATGCTCTTAATTAAACTGATATTAATTTAACATTTTATGAAAATAAGATCATAACTCTTTGCAGACTAAAGTTCTTTATTCCTTTATTACTTTTCTTGTGGTACTGGGGATTGAACTTAGGACCCTGCTCTTGCCAGGCAAGCACTTATTCTACTGAGCTGTCTCTGCGGGCCTTATTCCTTTATTACTTACACCTCTCCTTCCAAGAAACAAGATCTTGAGAATATTCTCACTTGCCCATTAGCTTTCCTTTAACCTCATCTGCACTCCATGTGAGTCTTCTGCATTGCTTTTATTTTACTCTCTGTTCTTCCACCTAAACTCAGTTCTTAAATAATTTAGTACTTTTTTTCAAGCAATTATTAGAAGTTTTCTTGCAGTAATCCTATTTAAGAATTCTTGTCCATTCCTTAATGTACATACTTTTGGATCATTATTCAACTTTTAAAAATTACAAATACACTCACACGTTCTCTGCTAACCAGTTTTTACCTCATCTTCTACCCTGTCTAATATAAAGTTCACTGGATTTCTATGTGCTCTAGTGTGAGTGCTTTATTAAGTACTTCTTCATATGGGGTCTATGGTGAAGTGATTTCTGCAAATAATGTTCTTAAAATCTGCCAGGAAAGGGGCCGGCCAAGTAGCTCTGCAGATTACATCACCTGCAAGCAGGCACAGGAGCCAGGGTTTGATCCCTGGGCCTGCCATGCTGGCCCCACCCCTGGGGTGTACTGAGATGGAAATTGAGACTGGCGTTGTGGCGTATGCCTATAATCCCAGCTCTTGGGAAGGATTGTAAACAGGAGAATCACTATAAGTTCGATCTGGTAGTGAGACCCTGAACACCCTATAGACCCTTCCCTAAAAGACACACACACACACACACACACACACACACACACACACACACACACACAAGCTGCCAGGCCATAATATCCAATTACACCTATAGTCCTTTATTCTAAAGTGTCTTTTGATATGGTTGTACTATCCCGTAGCCTTGGGATAACAAAACTTCATTACTAGTCTAATTCCTTTCTTCTGAAGAATATTCGTTTCTATCTGGAAGGACTAAATATTTATTAGTCTTTAAATTCAGAGCTCAAGATATTATGGGAACATGCTTAGATTGTACATAATACCTCATGTATTACCTGGAACTTGAACTGTTCAAATCTGCTGACTCAATTATTCTTCAGGGAATTTTCCCCATTATTTGTTCAATTAACTCTCTGGGACTGTTTTCTCTCATTCTGGAGCTTTTGCTTTTCCCATGAATGTTTTTGATTCTTTGTGCCATCCTCCAAAATGTCCACAGTTTCCTTCATGTTTCTTTTCTTCCTTCATTATGTAACATATTTTTCCACTGGATATTGAAGCCAGAAGTGTGAGCATTTGTGAGGTTAGCCCTTTCTTCCATGCATTTAATGAAGATAAATGCATATATTTCAGTTCTAGGATATGTGCTGAAAGTCACATTCTCTAAGTTTGGTTTTAAGCAAAGCAGCTCTTTGTCTTTAGTGGCAATCCATGGCTTTTGAATTAGTCTTCCCTCTGGCTGATGGTGCCTTTGAACAAGTTTTTATTTTTCTGTGCTCAGTCATACACCTTGGATGGGAGCCTCTGAGAGTACAGAGCTTACACCTATGCTTCCGTGCATTCTGTAGATGTAGCTCAGTCTTATGATAGCTTGTGTTCTCTAAATATCAGATGAGCAAACCCTACTGTTCAGTTCTTCTAATCCTTAAGATCAGAGAGATCCTGAAGTTGAGAAGAGATAAAGCAAAGGCAAGCTGAAACTGACTCTTCCCCGGAAACAGCTGCTTTCAGAGCTTTGCCTTTTGCGCTGAGCCCCAGATTCTGGACCCAACAGAGAGACACTCTGCATGTACATGGCCTCACCTTCACTCACTGGCCCCCAGGAAGTGGCTGAATTGCAGACACAGCATGTGTGGAGGGATGCACAATACCTAACGCCTCATCCTCCCTCACCTCAGTTTAATGCATTTTAAAACAATCAGTTTGGGGGGGCCTCAGTTCAATCCCCAGTTTCCACCAATAAATAAATAAATAAATAAAATAATTAGCTCAAATTTAATAGTGACCCTGCCCCATTTACCATGGCAGTTTTCACTAATCATTTACTGTTTGAGCTTCGGAGTCCTTATCCCTCAAAAATGAGTGAGCCTTTTCCACTTGTCTGAATATCTTTCCTCGTCTTCCAGCATGCTAATTGGCTCAGATGTGTAACTGCCATGTACCCAATTGAGAATTACCACTCCTTATATCAACTGTGAGTAAGAGAATTATTTTGGAGTAAAACTTGGCAAAATAAGATTTTGAGCTGCCAACAAATTATTCTGCAAGATTTCAGAACCTTAAGTTTCAGCGTTAACTCTCAAAGTCAGGCCAACTTTGCTTTAGGGAGTGCTATTGTTTGAGCTGAGAAAAAAAAATCAAACCTCAATTGTGGTTATGCATCTGGCATTTTTAGTGTAGGTATAAAACAATGGAATGGCCTTTTTTCTTCTTTTTTCTAAAATCACATAAGCTGCAAAGTATAGACACATATGGAATTTCTTTTCATGTCCAAAAGCTTAAAATCAAATTCTAACTGCAGAGGCTTGTTCCTTATAAGTATGACAGGAAAATGCCTGAGAATTTTTACAGCACATTTTTCTTTTGTAGATGACTTTTCTCTTCATTTTTCTATTGTTCTTTTGAGATCATATTTGACCATAGACAGTTGTGGAAGAAGCCACAGAGTATCAAATACACCATCTTAGTGCCTCATATGTAGACTTTTAATATTCCCTTTGGTTCTAATGTGTCTTTCTGCCCAGAGTGCCTTCCCGTTCCCTTGTTCTTCATACAATTTCAAGGTTTAATATTCTTTCAGTTACTAGCATGGACACATGATCCTGGTAGCCATGGGTAGATATTTAGAAAATTTAGCTTTAGATTCAGTGGTCCCAAATATCGTTATAGATTGTCCAGTAAATTCTGCAATCTACCTTCAGCTCTTTCTTTATATTATCACTATGCATTCAAAGCCCACTTCTAAGCAGCTTAAGAGGGGTATTCCTATTATCTCTGATTACTTTTGGAAAGGAACCAGTCCCTTTGTCAATAGATGCTATCTTGCGTCAAAAATTATTTTAGTGTTTTGCTTGCTTGCAATTAGATTATGCACCAATCAAAGGTATTAATTCTAGAATCCAAAAACCATGGCAAGTAGCAGCTGCACTTCTACAAATGCATATGAAAAATGGCTACCATTGTTGCCACTATTATCTTATCACTAAATGTTCACAAACACTAAACTTTTTCTACTGACAAGTGAAAGCTATTCTAAAATGGAAGAATCAAACCAAACTACCTCATAATTTTTCCTCAACCTGGACTAGACCAAAGCACATTTTTGATTCAAGTGGTTGCTGTGCTGGTGGTGGTTGGCATGTGGTCTTAGTTGTATTTGTTCATTGGGATTTTGAACTCATGATGTCTCTGTCTGTAATTTAAGTGCTGGATAGATTGTAATCAATTGCATGCACTCTAACTATCCCTGCTATTGCTCCGTGTAGTTGTGCTGGAGTGGCAAGTGAAGGAGTAGAGGGTGACTCTCTGGAGGCTATGAAATAACACATCAATCTGTTCCTGCTGCAGTTTAATATGGATGATGCAAAGCCAGTGTAGCTAGAGATCATAGCACATTGTTTTTGGAGAGAGAAGGGGCATCTGGAGGAAAAATAACTATAACTACAACGATTTACTTCTCATATGAGGCTGTGCAATGGTCTCTCTCTTCCCCACCACCTGATATAATGCACAGAGCAACATATGGGATTTCAAGAATTATAATAAGCTGTTGATGATCACATTGTGATAAAATGACAATGTGTGCTGTTTCTTGATGACCTACATAGAAAAGGCTTGGCAAGAATCACTTTTGGTCTTAATTCTAGGGAGCTGGCATTTTGCAAACTCCCTTGCTTCTTTGCATTTCTTCTGGTTGCTGTTGCGGAAGAGGTTTCTCTCTGGCTTTCTCTGTGCAACTTACAGCAATTATGGAGGATACATTCGATCTGTTACCAAGCAAGAATACTTGCCAAATTAGTGGGTGAGAGTTCTGGAAAGAAATTTCCTGGGGAATTTCAGAGGTGCTACCTAGATTTGTTAGTTTTGTTTTTATTGTATCTCTTGTGCAAAAGTAAACAGTAGCACATGGAACAGACTGGGAGGTGGGCTTCCTTGTCTTTCTGCTTCTTTTTTCTGATTTTAAAACATAAAAAGATGAAAGCTGAAATTACAAAGCAGGTGGAAGAACATTTCTGAAATCTCACTAATCTGTGAGTTAAAGCACACAACTGAGTCTTCCCAAGAGGTCTGAGAATCTAGCACCTGATTGCTACTGAGTTAATGAAGGAGAAAAAGACAAAAGTTTGGAGATCTTTAAGAAAAGGTATTCATTTGTCTTGAACTAAGCAGAGGACACTTCATTACTTTGGATTTGTTTGTTTTGCAAGTAAATATATATATATATATATATATATATATATATATATATACACACACACACACATATATACATATATATATATACATTTTGCTCTTGGGTTCCACTTCCTTACATTACCAGTGTTGCATGTTTAGCTCTTTTACTAATCCTTAGACTATAAAGCTAGTTAAAAGCATAAGCTTTGGAATCAGGAGATCTGGGTTCAGATTCCTACTCTGCAGGATGAGCATTGGTTCTGGAGCTGAAAATAGATGATTGTTGACCTGATTCCACCTCTACCTATTTGAGAGGTCTTGGACAAGGCACAGAAACTTCTGAATCAATATCCTCATCTTTAAAATAAAGATAGTAATAGCATCTGATAACAGGTTTGGTAATCACAGAATTAAATAATACATGTGTGTTTATAGAGCTTTCAGGATTTAGACTGACATGCAATAAAAGCTGAATAGATACAATCATTTTATTTTGTATTATTTTATTTTTTGTTTTGCAACCTTTATTTTTCTTTTTTTTTATTTTTAAAGATACAAAATAGGAAAAATAGGCATTAAAACAATACAATATTTCACTAAACAAAGTAATAGGAATTCAACAATGGTTGCTGAACGGCATGATGTTATCTTCAAATTAGTTGCTCAGGTCAGCAGGCATAAATGTGCGAGCTAGTTAAAACAACAACAACAACAAAAGTTATAAGAATTTATTTTTTTCAAGTCAAATTAGTAGGGAAGATTCAATAATTAATATATTACATATTGTTTTTGTAGTAGTTTTTTGTTGTACAAGGTACATACATGATGATCAACTTACGAACACTATTAGAGCAGATATGTCTAATCAATGAATTAAGAGAATGTAGGCATATACCTCTCTTTTTCATCTGAATTATAGTACAGTTTCAATAATTAATACTTTTTACATTGTTATCTTCCTAGTGGTTATCCATAGTACAAGAAGCAGACAAGATATCCTGTCCAAAAACTATTAGTGCAAATCTTTCTTCTAATCTAATTACACAAAAGTACTGCATATTTATCCTAACTGTACTGTTTATACAAACACAAAACAGCACTTCCTTTGTATCCCCTTTTTTTTTGTTTAGTCCTGGCAAAGATGGGTATTCTATTGTCATTGAATTATTATAGGTGCTTGAATTCAGTGAAACAATCCATAGTCCAGCACTCCACAATACTGGGTTATCCAAAGAAGTTGTTGACTAGAGCCACTTACAGCTCAGCTTATTATTATGGCATTATTTTACATACCTTAATTTTATATCTTTCGGTCGGATGGTTAAGACTGAGATAAAGCAAGACCTATATAGCAAAAAATGTAACTTTTTGACCTTAATCTGATGTCAGTCAAGTCCCCTCAGGGTTTATCCTGTAACCCTGTACCTCACTTTCCTGATCCTTTGTCAGTGTCAGCCATGTGGATGAGTCACAGCCATTGCTTGACCAGTTTGCTCTCTGAAAGCCTAAGAGAAAGTTTTCTCTCCATGTGACTCTTCTTAGGCACACTATAGATTATCGATCTCATTCCTCTGTGGCTTCATAATCTCCTTGATCAGAAAATTTGGGGCACAACTGAATTCCATGATGTTATTGTACAGGTTCTCTAAAGTCCTGAGTCTTCACTAACCTTGAAAGGCTAGGGCCAAAATATAAGCTGATCTTGCAGCCCTTCAATTTCTCCAATTTTTGATCTGTGAACTTAAGTTGTTAACCATCTAGAAGAGAAGCTGATTATTGCCCAGAAATATATGCAGTTCAGTTTACCCTATCTGACTAACTTCTTTTTAGTTTTTGTTATACCTTTCTATTTGTATTTCTTCTTTTGATTTCTTACACTAGAAAGACTATGCAATATTTGCTCATGTGTGTCTGGTTTAGTTCACTTATGAGTATATGTTCAAGTGGCATCCACTTCAATATAAATACTTCAAGTTTATCATTCTTTGTAACTGAGTAATACTCCATTATATAGAAATACCACATTTTTTTCAGCCAACCCTCATTTGAGGGACATCGTGGTTGTTTCCAACATTTTGTTATCACAAATTGTGCTGCCATAAATATAAGTACACACATATCACTATGATATGATGTTTTCAGTTCCTTTGGGAAAATTTCCAGTAGGGGAATAGCTGGCTTGAATAGGATTTCAAGTCCTGCTTTTGTGAGGATTCTCCACAATGATCTCCACAATGGTTCCATCAGTCTACACCCCCACCAGCAGTGAAGAAGTGTTCCGTTTTCCCCACATCCTCTCCAACATTTGTTGTTGGTTGATTTCCTTATGATAGCCATTCTTTCTGGAGTGAGACGGTATCTCAGTGTTGTTTTAACTTGCATTTCTTGGATGGCTAGCGATGTGGAGCCTTTTTTCATATATTTATTCGCTTCTTTAATTTCGTCCTCTGAGAAGTGTGTATTTATCTCAGATGCCCATTTCTGAATTGGGGCTTTAAATCTAAGGACCCTCATATATCTTAGTTCTTTATTTTAGAGAGCAGACCTTTGTCTGATTGCTTATTAGTTAGGATTGTTTCAAAATTTGTGGGTTATCTTTTCACTTTGTTGACAATTTCTTTTGACATGCAGAAACTCCTCAAGAAGAGTTGATCACAGTTGTAGATTCTTTAAGTGTTTCCCATGCAAATATAAGTTTGTTTATGAACTCTTTACCTACCCTTATGTCTTCAAGAGTTCCTCCTATTTTCTCTTCCAGGAGATTGTTTCTGTTTTAATGCTTAGATCTTTAATCCATTTTGACTTTAGCTTAGTAATGGTGATAGAGTTGGGTCAAGTTTTATTTTTTATTTATTTATTTTTTTTCTCTTTATTTTTTCTTTCATTTATTTTTATTTTATTAAAATGCAAATGTCAATCAGACAGTTTCAAGACACTTTAACCATACAGATTCGATGAATTAATACATTGCAAACTGTTTTCATAACGTTTTGGTATTGTACAAGGTGCATACATGATATTATATTTACAGATATTATTTTAGCAGATATCTCTTATCAGTGAATTAAGAGTGTAGTTGCTTACTTATCTTATTTTTTATACCTGAATTATATAAAAAATTCAATAATTATTTACC
>PVKA01047728.1:0-14163 GCA_004027165.1 Ctenomys sociabilis
ACAAAAAAAAAAAAGAAAGAAAACCAAAATCAATAATTAAAATGTCTTTTTTAGAAAGCTACACAAATAATAAACCAAATGTAATTAGAAATAAATAACAAAGACCAGCATGGAATTCAAAAAAACAGAAACATAAAAACAATAGAAACCTTTGAAATCTAAATTTAGATCTGAAAATATAAGAAAATTGGTAACCTTTACCTAGAAATTAACAACAAAGATGAAACTATACATTTCCAAAACCACTAATGTAAACTAGGACTCTCTAAAATTTTACAGGAATGAAAGCTCATCCATTCCACAATAAAATCCAGTTCATACAATTAATTTCATCTATGGGATTTTTCAGTTTTTGCCCTACCCTCTTCAGTTTGAAGCTACCAGCTTCCCAAACACAACTCAAAAGGGCTATTAAAAGCTAGGACTTAGTACCACCCTAACTGGAATTCCTATCACTTTCAAATGTAAAAGGGAGTTTTAAAGAAATCAATGACTATTTACAAAATAAACAGTTTATCCTGGCGTTTAAAATCTTTCACTGTAAAAAGCTCAATATGAATCCTTCATGATTCTCTTCTGTCCTAGAGTGTTTCAAATATAAAACTAGTTCTTCAGTTCACTTTCCTAATTGTCCATTCATGCTTGCCACTTTTGCTCAGTACAAAACAGAGTAAAGACGAGAATGTGGGAACAGAAAGATTTCTTTGTTTTTTGTTTAGTTTTTGTTGTTTTTTTTTTTCATTTTAACTACCTTTTGTTTTGTATGAAACATGGCCTATATTGTGAGTTCCAAGCAGGCATTCATCTATATTCCAGTTAAGATATGTAACTTCTTCAGGCTGAGACCAGAGGAGAAAACTCACAACCTAGTATCAACCTATATTGGAAGTCTACTGTTTTCCAAAAAAGGTGAGGGGACTAAATCACCATTAAATAGGACTTCAGTCTTTGAAAGACAGTGAAATGTCACTGTGAAGTTTGATTCATCATAACTTGATACAGTGAAAATATGTCAAGCAGTAACCAAACATAATGTCAAATCACAAAACAGTGCTACACATACAGTTAATATCACGAACTTGCTCACTCAATACTGATTTTGTTTATGACATTTATAATGAGCTTTTGACATTTGAGTGATAGCTACATCAGATAAGAAATTAGAACACCTGGGTATTAGCTTTTCTAAAGTACACTGAAAATGGAATTACAAATTATTGACAACTAAAATGCTTTTAAATGTCAGAGATTATAAGTTTCAAGAGAATGACAGTTATCTATAGACAAGTTGATACAGTGATATATGACATTCTCATGTAAGCCATCCTGGGATATATGTGGGCTGCATCCCAGTGAAGGTAACTGGACTACAAAAAAGCTAACTTCCTTCCTTAGGACCTTGACATAATCATTAAATATTTTTTAATTAAATTTTAATGATTTAGGAAAATATTGTAGTCAATTTCATGAGTGCTCATCCTACTTCAAACACAAAGCTCATAAAAAGCAACCTGAATTACCTTATCTATCTATCCAATTGGGGGTCTGTCAGTGAGTTAACTATAGTAAGATTTTTTACATTGGGACTAAACCAATGGAACAGAAAGGGTATGTTAAAAATTTTACATGGAAAAGGAACATGACATTTAAAAAGCATTCTATAAGAGGCATCTATATTTCAGTTAAGGATAGGTAATTTAGAAGAATCAATAACTTAATGGAATAGATTAAGAAACTGAGATCTAGAAGGAAATGATAGAAGTTGTGATAGAAGTAAATGGTAAATGTTTTATTTAAAAAGAAAAACATAAGTTCAATCCCAAGTACCACAAAATAAATAAATAAATGAATAAGGTATACCAATATAACATACATTGCTGGGCTAGGGAGATAGCTCAGCACTCTAAGCACCTGCCTGGTAAATGCAAGAACCTGGGTTCATTCTCTGGTACAGCATGCAGTGGTAGCCCCAGTCATTAAAACTGGGCATAGTGGAGCACGCCTATAATCTCAGTGCTAGGGAGCCTGAAACAGGAGGATCACTACAAATTCAAGCTGCATAGTAAGACCCCGTGCCAAATGACTAATAAATAAATAAATGATTTTTTAAACTATCATAATACTCAAAAAAAAGACACATTGCTATTAATTTGTGTCAAAATATTCCCCATACACAAAAAAAACTCACTGAGAGAAATTAGGGAAACTACACTCTTCAAAATAGCATCCAAAAATGAAATACTTTGGAGTCAATCTGACAAAGGAAGTTAAATAACTATCCATTGAATACTACAGTATTCTGAAAAAACAGATCAAGGAGGATTTCAGAAAATGAAAAGAAAATCATTGATCATGGATAGGAAGAACTGACACTGTGAAAATGTCCATTCTCCTGAAACTGTCATATAGATTTAATGTTAATCTGATCAAAATTCTACTCACATACCTCACAGATCAAGAGAAAACTTTCCTAAAATTCATTTGGACCTAGAGGAGACCTAGAATAGCAAAGGCAATCTTGGGCCACAAAGGCAAGGCAGGAGGCATCACAACTCCTGATTTGAAA
Organism: Ctenomys sociabilis; assembly: GCA_004027165.1. NCBI lineage: Eukaryota > Metazoa > Chordata > Mammalia > Rodentia > Ctenomyidae > Ctenomys > Ctenomys sociabilis. The sequence goes on from PVKA01047728.1 coordinate 2,567, forward strand.
CTAAACTACAATGCTACTATTATAAAATCACCATGGTACTGGGAAACAGTTTAGAACATGAGGGCAAACTACAAACACCCTTAGTCATCTTATCTTTGACAATGGGGCCAAACATGTTCACTGGAAAAAAGATAGCTTCTTTAATGAATGGTGCTGGAAAAATTGGCTGCCTAAAAAATAGCTCTCTACAAACTAGATCTATACACTAAACTAAAGCCAAAATGGATGAAAACTATAAATGTAAAGCATAAACACTAAATCTCTTAAAAGAGAAAGTAGGTAGAAATCTTGAAGACATAAATTTAGGCAAAGAGTTCATGAACAAAACTCAAACAACACCAAGCTAATCTTCAAGTTTATAACACAAAAGTCTTTGGGGGACACCAAAGGATAGTAAAAGTTATTTAGGTTAAGATGAGGTCATGAAGGTGTAGCTGTCATTTGGGACTAGTACTTTAAAAAGAAGAAACACTAGAAAACTTGCTATCCCTTTTTACTGTATGAGACATGCTAAGAATGTAACTAGGAAAATGGCCTTCACCAGAATCTAACAAAATTCTTTTCCTGATCTAAGACTTCTGCTGCTATCACTATGTTTAAGTCTCTCCATCCATAATATCCTGTTAAGGGATTCTCAGCTAACTAATACAGATAGTGGAGAACAGGTGTTACTTCTTTAAGTATTTTGTAAAACAATTTGGATCTAAAATTTCCCTTTGGAGGATTCTTTGAATGTTTTAAAGTTACTAATTGTATTTCCTTAAGAAATTGTATAAATTATACATTTCATGCTCAGTGAGTTTACTTTTCATGAAATTTCTCCCTTTCAATGAAGCTACCAAATATATGTGGGTACAGTTCTTCATAGTACTCCTTTGATTATCCCCTTGATATCTTACAGGTTCTATGGCAGCATGCCTATTCCATTCCTGATACTGATGATTGGTATGTTCTCTGTCAGTGTCTTTATTATTCTATTTGTTAGTCTTTATGTTTTTTTCTTTTAATTATTCAAAAAACTCAATTTTAATTAGATTTTTCTGCTTTTATTTTTAATTTCACTGGTTTCTGCCTTTTATCATTTCTTATCCTCATTTGCTTTTTTTCTTTTTATCTTGTTAGTTCAAGGTGAATTTTAAAAAGTGATAAAACCTTCCAGACAGAAGAGACAATATGAATAACGAAAGATTCATCAAGTTTGATTGTCAAATTTTTAGTCTGGATAATTAAGTAGACAATGGATCACATAAGAAATTAAAATTATGACTACATGAAGAGGATGCAAACTTAAGGAAAAGTTGCTCTCCAGTACTGATGTAAAAGTGTCTGATAGGCAGATGAAAATAAAAACAGATTATGATGAAACTGGGCTTCAATACTAAGGAATGGTAAGTGTTAACTTGTCAACCTACAAAATGCTACAAGAAAGCTAGGCAAAATCAACAAGTGAATACAAAAATAGGTCAAGCTCCATGTTCTGTGAGCCATTCTAGATTCATGAGGAAGCATAATAAAACCTCTGATTGTACAGCTGGTTAGACTCCAAAGATTTCTCATGCATTCAGCAAATCAAAGTTTGTGAAAGTTTCAGTGCATTTTCCTTAAGATTTTATTGCTTTTATTCTGCCAAAGCAACACATAGACTAGCCATGAAACTCTGCATAAAATTTAAATATCAGTCTCTCATTCCTTTGGCAGTAGATCAGCCAAGATCCATAACTATAAGAATCCTCTAGCCTAAGATGTTCTGTTTCTAGTACCCAGAGTTTCATTTGCATAAAGATCTTTTTCATTTTCTACATCTGTGTTTTCTTTATATTGCAACAGCAATATTTATAAGTTTGTATCACAATAAGTTTCCAGTCTAAATATGGGTCTTTTTTTAATTGTGCAGCAGTTGGAAACCACACACTCAAATCAGAAAACTTCTTGCATGGAATTCATCAACGTGAAGCTCAGTAATGTCTTCCTCATAAACAACTGGCCATGTCATGTCACATGACTCAGTATTGATGCTAAAGCACAATGAAGGATGCAAATATGACTATTCCATTCTGAAGCTTACTTATAATCTTAATGAAAATGCAAAAATTTATTCTACCTTACAAATTGGTAGTATGATGTGATTTTATTGTATTTTACCACTCATTTCACTATTTATACTATTAAATTGAAACTTCTAGCTATTATAACAGGTTTCTGATACTTATTTCACTAAAATAAATCTTTCCTATAAGGCTAACCTTAAGGTTAGACTCAAACACTGTGTTCCTTTGGAAGCCTTCCATTATCTGTTCCTTGATACCTGGCCAGACTAAAAGTATTAAGCTTCCAAAATACTTTAATTATATTCCTAGGACTAAACTTAATGTTTTACATATGAATTGATAGGGTTTTGTGTGCTTGATTTATCCTCATAGATAGAATGTATGTTCTAGGAGTACAGAGACCATTACTTGCAAAACCTTAATTCACATTGAACCTAAAAATATTCACTGAATAAATAAAATTACTCTCTATAGCTACAAACCATTTAAATTAATATTAATTTATTTATTCAATAAACATTATTTCAACAATGTTCTCTGGTTGATATGGAATCACTGACCCCAACTATACATTTAAGATTTAGTGTAAATGCCTCAATATCAAAAATATTAATTTTACAACCAATATGTCCATCACCTGAGGAATGGATAAGAAAGATATGGTATTTTTATAGAATGGAGTATTATTTAGATATAAAGAAAGACAAACTTAAGGCCTTTATAGGGTAAAGGGATGAAACTAGAGACTATACTTATGAGTGAAATAAATCAGACCCACATATGTAAATATCATGTTGTCTCCTTAGTATAAGAACCTGAAAGAGTAAATAACAGATAAGAATAAAACGGAAAGAAACTGAACATAAGGAATAAAAATGAACATTAGGGAAAGGAAAAGATAGGAAAAAGGGAGAAAAATCATGAAAATATATAGGATAACTGAGATGATTGTACTACTAATCCCATCAGTTCTTTGAAAACAGCAGTTAGTGTTTAAAAGTTTCACTTTGACTGGCTGATGTCAGCAAGATAATAAATAGAAGACAGCTTTCAAGTACTCTTTATACCCTAAAAAGAACTAAGGAAAACAAAAGGCCGAAGCGATAGCTCAGTGGACTAAGCAGCTGCTTAGGTAAATACCAGAAATGGGGTTCAATCCCTGGCCCCACATCCGGGTGTGGTGTGCATTCCTTTAATCCCAGTGCTAAGAGGCTTGAAAATAGGAGGATCACTATGAGTCTGAGCTGTGTAATGAGACCCTGCAAAAAAATATTTTAAAAGGGGGGGGGGGCTGGCACAGCATGTGGTACAAGGGATTGAACCCAGGTCCTTCTGTTAGCCAGGTAGGCACTTAGACCACCAAACTATCTCCCCACCCCCAAGAAACATTATGTTATGGACACATTGTGTTAGTTAAACAAGGCAGACATTAAAAACCATATACAGCTTGATCTCACTCACATGAAACTAAGTAAGCTAAACTCATACCGGTAATGGTTATCAGGGTCTTAGTAGCAGGGAATGTTGGGAAGATGGTCAACGGATAGAATATTTCAGTTAGAAGGAATCAGAGCAAGAGATCTACTGTCCAACAGAGTGACAATAACAAGTAATATCACACGTCAAATAGCAATGTTTAAATTAACAATGAATTTCACCTTAGGGAGCAGTCACATAAGGCAGTGGTCCAGAAGATATTACCTTAGTAAACATTTTAGTTTGTCTATATAGCTGTGACATGACATAATTACCTAAAGGCATGTCTTAAAATGTATCCCTATCATTATATAACTAGTGACTGTACTATGAGAACTACTAAGAGAGTAGACTTATTAGAGCAACCCCATTGGACATATGCAACATGTAGTAGGTATTTCAAAATGGTTGTACCTGAGTGGTACAGCTAAACTGCCATCACTACATTAGGACTGCCATAAAAAAAACCTTAAAGTATCTCAATAATGAATCAAGCTGTTCCACGAGTAATTGCATTCACAAAAAAGAATATAAAAGAAAAAAAAACTAAGCATTTCACATTAATCACAATTCCTAAGTCTAAAAGAAATTACTATATATGCAAATAAAAACAAAAAAGTGACACTCTGAAACACTGTGAAGAAAATCAACAAAAGAACACATAAAAAAGGAAAGATAAAAGGATTCTCAGGCATGGTTTTGACAGTTACTATTACTATATTTGTTTAGTATAAGTAAATTCAATGGTTTAATCAAAACATAAAAATAATGAGGAAAACAGAAGATACAAAAATTAAGCAAGTGTAAACTCATATATTGATGGGAAGAATTTAAAGGATACAGTTCTCTTTAGAATGACAGAATGTTTCATAGTTTGACTGTGGCATATTTTAATCTAGCTATTTAAAAATTACATCTTAACAAGTGAGTGTAAACAGTAAAAATATAAAAACAAAAGAAAATGATGCTTCAGAAAAATAAAAAAGCAACTATCCTTAAATCAAACTTTCTATTGTTCATAAACCAGACAGATAAAATTCAGACTTGCTCACACTATTTTTATGTCTTTAAATCGTGTCTGTACATGTGAATATTACATTATTGCCCATAAATCTTTTATTTCACTATAGTTCATTCATTCTTTGAAAAATATTCTGGCACAGAATATTTATAGTCCACAACCTATTCCCAGCAACCTCACCTGATGACCTTGCCTCCCATTTCACTGAAAGAATTAAAAACTGTAGCAAAAAGAAAATTTGTACAGGTCCCTTCCACTATATCTCTTCATTCCCTAGTACAGTATCTGCTCCAATTTTCTCCTTTGACCAAAATGTTGCTATGCCATAATATCTGTGTGAAGATAGCCTAAGGTCAGTCTCTCAATTTATGAGCCACCTCCTCTTAAAACTTAAGAGTATCATTCCAAAAATTATTCCCATTCATTCTCCATCATTTGCTATGCAGTAGATCTTGCCAATCATGACATAAGCATGTTGTTTCTGCCATCTAATCACGTTTTGTCCCTGCTTCCTCTATCGGCTGTCATCTATTTCATTTTTCCCTTAGAAGCAAACTTCAAACTGCAGGGGACATGGCATGTTTAAGGTTTAAACTACAAATGTTTTTCTGACCATATCTGAAATTCCCAGTGTTCCACAGTTGGTGTGCATCTTACGAGTGTAGTGCCTATGTATTTCAGTGGGAATCCACTGTATTGCTCACTCTTCCTTCAAAAAAACTTTACTTTCCTTTCAGGATAATGCAAGCTCTTAGATTTCTTTCTACCAATAATCTTGCTATTCTCCATTTCATTTGCTATTTCCTTGGTCAGAAAGTCTTTGGGCTTGCTTCTAGGTCCTCTTTATCTATAAATACTTCATTTTATGGTGATATAATTTTGGTTTTTGTTTAAATACTGTCTATATTCCAATAGTTTCCAAATGTGTTATCTCCAATCCTGACATCTTTCTCATTCTCTAGACTCATGCATGCAACTGTCTATGCAGTAGCTGATTTTAAATATCTGATTAATATGTCATAGGTCATATTTAACCTTTCTAAAATTAAATTTGCATTTTTCCTGCAAAATTTACTCTTCTATCAACTTTCCTTATCTTTGAAAATAAGACAGTATTATCCTTCCACATACATATGTATAAAGCCTAGAGTCATCTTATAGATTTCTTCGTTGTGTATCTACACAAAATACCTCAGGAATTCCTTGACTGTATCCTTAGCCACTTCTCACCACTTAAACTTAAATGGCTAAAGTTGCTATCTTCTCTCACTTAAGTTGCTACAAGTCTCCTTCTGCCATTTCCCTGTTATTAACTTTGGGCTTCATCAGCTTTAGATTCTATTCTCAACAAGGAAATCAGAGAAATTTTATGATATGGAATGTCATATGATTACTGGGTTAAAGCAATTTTTTGTTTCTCAGAGTTAAAGATAGTGTTTGTGCAATGACAAATCCGATCCAATAAAATCATTGCTGTAATCCACACACACTTCTGCTTTCACATACTTCTTTGATCATATTTTCTACTATGTTCTGCCTTGCTCACTTAGCTCTAATAATACTGACTTCTTTGCTGTACCTCCAAAAAGTCAGGAATATTCCCAACTGGAGGTGATGGCTAGGCCAACAGCTTTACTCTCTTGTAAAAAGTTTCTACCAGATATTTGTATGGAAAATACTCTTATCATGTTTGTCTTTGATCACAACTTTTTTCAATTAGGTCTACAATTGAGTGTGCAATTAGTTTTCTACACCCCTTTCATGTGTGTCTACTCTCTTTCCATAGCAATCATCACCTTCTCATATACTACTTAACTTACTTATTTACTTAAATTATAATTTGTCTTCCACTTTTTCTCAACCACATACATAAAATAGAAAATCCTCAAGCACAATCATATTTTTTCTGTCTCAAGTATTATATACTGATAACAATATTTTATACATTTTCCCATGAAGGTCAGATATACCCATTACTCTTAGATATCCTGTTTTGATTTCCAATCTACATGGAATATTTTTCTTATTATAATGTTTATTATTGCTAATACTAAGTTACTAAATTAGTAAATTACATATTGTGTTAATCTGTTCAATATCCCACAATAAAATGTCATATAGAGGAAAGCAAACAAACAATAAATATTTATTTCCCATAATAGTGGAAGCTGGGAAGTACAAAACAATGGACTGGAAAGATTCAAAATCTGGTAATGGTCTCTTCCCTGATTCATAAATGCCAACTTTCATTGTATTCTGACATAATGAGAAAAGGAAAGGGCTCTTTTCTCAAGGGCTACAATTGTTTAGAGGGGCTCTGTCCCATGATTTTATCACCCCCTAAAGTCCCCATCTCCTAATACCATCACTTGTGAAGCTAGGGTTATGGTTTATCATTGTGGGGAAAAACATGAAGGTCTTAAAAACATATTGATGTTACACTCTTTAACCTTGATAACTTCTTTTTTTTAGTTCTAATAATTTACCTGTAGATTTTTAAGAAAATCATGCTACTTCAAATAATTACAACTATCTCTGTTTTTGTAAACATTACCAGTTATTTCTTTTTCTTTTCATGTTGTATTAATTAACATATCCATATAAATGTAAACAATATATATCCTTTTCTTCTCCAATATTAAAGTGAATGCATTTTGAAGTTTGATCACCATCTTTGATGGTGGATCTTAATTTTTTGGAAAAATTTCCTATTAGATAAAGAAGTTCCTTTTTCATTCTAGATTTGATGGGTTTTAGTGTGGTTAGGTACCAAATTTTAGCTTTTTTTTTTTTGCTTCTGTGGATAACATTTTAAAAGCTGTAGAAAACAGAGATTAAGACAGTAATCTCTGAAAACACAAAATGATTTATTTCAAAGTTACACAAAAACCTTAGAAATAAATATCAAAAATCTCATAGAAATTTTAAGTATGAGTATGATTTTTAAAGTGCTGCTGTTTTTGTTTTTGTTCCTTACTCTCAGTATTAAACATACATTTTCCAAATTTTATATAATGAAAATTTCTTTTTTATTTTTATTTTTTTGGCAGAACCAGGGATGAGCTCAGGCCCTTGTGCTTGCCAGGGAAGTGCTTATTCTACTGAGCCATCTCACTGGCCCCAATATATAAGAAAATTTCTAACAGTGACTACCTGAGTACAAATCTTAGATATAACACATTAATTATGTGACCTTCAGAAAGCTATCTATTCCTTCTATTTCTCAATTTCTTCATCTGTAATATAGGCTGAGTGGTACTAATAGTACTTACACAAAGGATTGAAGATTAAATTAACTAATTAATGTAAATTATTTAGAGTAACTGCTGTAACATAACTTCAGCAAATGTTGACTATTACTGTAATAAATTATACAACACAAAAATGACAATCTCTGCTCTATTTTCTTTTTTTATGTATTTAGGACAGGGTCTACAGGGTCCCACTACACAGATTGGAATCATAATGAACCTCCTGTTTTCAGCTTCCCTAATCCTGGGATTACAGGTGTGCACTACCATGCCTAGTCTTCTGCTCTATATTCTTGAAGTATTACAAGAGCATACTAATAGTAAACATTTAATAAATATTTTTATTTCCCAGACATTAGCTTTAGTATTTTATATGCATTGCCACATGCAATTCTTATATAAATCTTACTAAGTACAACTATCAGCTTTCAGCCTTATGAAATACTACTAGCCTTTTTAAATACATAATCAGTAACTTTCCCAAGATCACAAAATTTGTTAGTGGCCGATCAAAGCTGGTAAGCTCTGTCTAACAAAAGAGCCTACTGTATTTTTCATTTTCTTTCTTTCTTTATTTCTGTATTTTAGGGATGGGTTTCCAGGGTATTCAGGGTCTCACTACCTGGATATGTAGTGATCTACCTGTTTACAGCCTTCCAAGATCTGGGATTACAGGCATGCACCACCATGCCCAGTATCAATTGCCCTCTCAGCACACCCCAGAAGCCTGGGAATGGAACTCCTGCTTGCAGCACTTTAATCTGCTGAGCTATTTGGCCTGTACTTATATTTTTCTTCTATAAGAAAAATGAGAGCAGATTTTGAAAGAAGGAGGAGCAGCAAATAGAGGTGGATAAGGAGCAAAACCAAAGTAGAGATAGTAGTAGTTTTCTAAAAGTACAATTTTGCAGTTCAACTTAAAAACATAAAAGTGTGTGACCGTGTGTGTGTGTGTGTGTGTGTGTGTGTGTGTGTGTGTGTGTGTGTGTGTGTTTAAACTACATTATTGCTTATAGAAATTCAGGACATACTTTCAAAAAGAGATAAAATCTCACTACATTGCTCAGGCGGGAATTGAGCCTATAGGCTAAAGATGTTTTTGCCTCTTCCTTTCAAATAGCTGGAGCTAGCAATGTATATCACCACAACTAGCTCAAGAAATGCTTCATCATTCTCATTTTCATAACTTGGAGGATGGTATGTTGTCATACTTAGGTAGAAAAGGATTGATAAACTCAAAAAAGGCCAAAATATTAAATGAATCTACTTTGTTGTTTCATGTCATTGCTAGAAAGCATAGTCTCTTTTATGAATAGCAACCTGGTACACAACATTGTGATTTATTTGTGGAAAGTTTCAAAAAAAGGAGAGGGGAAAAGGCATTTTACTCTGGGATATGTAAACTGCTTCAAGCAAGGGGTAAACTTTTGGGCAACACTTTAGAAATATGCTTAATGGTCTTCATCATATACATATCTTGTGTTCATCAGCTCCCTTCATATGATCTGTTCTAAGGAAGCAAAATGAAACAGGGTAACATTTCCTAAAGATGTTCACCACCATGCTATCACAATATACAATAGGAAATCATCTTTATGCTAAGAATAATTAAGTGATCAAATAAATTACTGTTGGACAATCATGTCAGTATTTAGTAACACAAAATTGCTTGTGATGATTTTTAGGTTTTTGTCTTATTTGCTCATTTCTGAGACAAAATATCCAACAACCACAGTTATACAAAGAAAGGTTTATTTTAGCTAACAAGCCTGTACAGGTTTCAGTCTATAGCCTGGTAGCTCCAAGGTAGGGTGACATGGGCACGGCACAGAGGCATAGCAGAGAAAAAACAGTTCATGATATATTAGGAAGAAGGCATAGCAACTTCCTTCTGCTTTTGCATTTGATTCTATCCAGGCTACAAGCTTATTGATTGGCACCACTCACACCCAGGTTGAGCCTTTCCTCTTCCACAGATCCATCATCTTCACCCAAAATTATGCTAAATCAGTCAGTGGGCTAATCCAGTATCACTCGCCCATGATCCTATGATTTCTAAAATACTCAGCTATGAGTGCATGAGACTTTAGGGGGAACATCATGATATAAGCCATGACATGTTCTTTAGAAGCAAGTTGTATATACCCAATTATACCACAGAAATAAAAGAGAAAATAAAGTAGCCCTAGAAATAAATAGACCAAAATTAAGTCTTTATTTCCTGCTCATAAGATGATCAGTATATGTGTGTATTTTGTTGTCTGCTTCTAATAATTATCCATATTTTTTCAAGTTTACTATATTGAACACTGTCTACTTTCATAAGCAAAAAGAAGAAAGATATATTCAAAGAAATATAAAGAATATAAAGGAAAAAAAGTTTAAATAGTCTATGCATACTGACTCTTATTGACTAAAATTGCATCATAAGTATTTAAATAGAAATATTTGCTTTCATATCACACAAATATTCTGGTTGTATCAACAACAAATTTCCACATATGAATTTTTAATATCAGTTTTTCAGAGAGAAAATTACTTTTTTGTAAATGTGTCAGGATGTTTAGTTTTCATCAACACTTAGAAATTTACTTTTTAATAACTACTTTTTAGAGGGTCAATATATCAGTCTTGGAAGACAGTATTAGATATTCAAAGCTTTGATCACTTCCTAGAACTATGAAGGAAAATAACCCCAAAGATAAAACTTGTGCTTCAATTTTTAACATTCATTTAATGGACTCAGTATTCAATAAGTAATATTTTTTGTCTGCTAGTAGCAAGCCTTAAATTTGTTTTTTTCTACTAGATTACATTTATGTAGCTCCCATTTTAACGGAAATTGAGATGAAAGAAGATTATAGGAAGCGACATAAAAACAGACCTCACAAGTCAAACTAATAGTAAAACTATTCTCTTCCATGTACACAACCATGAAAACAAATATCCTGTGCGCCAGAGATATATATTGTATCTTTCCAGCAGATCTTTATACCTTTTTTGAGCCAGATTTCCATGACTATATAATGTGATTACAGTTGATGAGGCAATGACCCACAGAAAGAGGCTGATAAAACACCAGGCTCCAGGACATCAGATAAACATACTTGTGATTTCTAATTGTAACAAGGGTATGATAGCACTGGATATGTAGACAGACTTCAGAGACACAAAAGAAAAACACATTATTTCTAAAACTTTAAAAGAAAACATCCAAAAACATGTGCAACTCTCTTATTAGAATAACTCCTTTTACAACTTGATACTTTGTTTAACTGACAGATAAGACTTCCATAGACATTATGTACATAAAACATGCATATTGCAGTCCTATGGCTGTAGCATTTTAAACAATAAAAGATCATCTTTGCAAGCAAACCAGAAGAGTAATTAAGAAAGTTTGGAAAACGTTAGAATTGGTGAAAAGACTGTGTTATATAGTATAATTGAAGGAACACATTTCCTCAACTCTTCAAGCAACTCGCCTGTATTGCCTTCCTTACAAGCATAAGCTACATAAAGACAACCTTTATAGAGGCTATACAAAATGAAAAGCAAGGCCAAAAATTAATAATTAATATAACCGTAAGTTACTGAAACATGTAATCTCAGAACTAGGTCTAAGTTTCTATTTGGAAAGGGGCATAATGAGGATATATGAGCCTGTTATGTGAAGAGTAACCAGCCCCTTTTTTAGGCATTTCTGTGTTCCTGGATGCAATAGACAAGCTAACGAATATACATATGTAAACAGAAGAAAATTAATCTTATTTTATGAATTTAGAAATCCTACCAAATTAT
>PVKA01047730.1:0-14162 GCA_004027165.1 Ctenomys sociabilis
TGACTCATCCACATGGATGACACAGACAAAGGAACTACAGAATAATGTACAGGACTACAAGATAAACCCTGAGAAGACTTCAATGACCACATAGGAAATATAAAGTACATGTGTTGGTATATAAGTTTGGATCTACCTAGGTCTTAACCATCCAGCAGAAAAGCATAAATGTATAAAAATGAAGTATACATCGTGAGTCTATGTAAGTCTTAACCATCCAGCAGAAAAGTATAAAAATGACGTATACACCACAGGGCATAATAATAAGTTGAGCTGTAAATGGCTATGGACAACAACTTCTTCGGATAACTCACTATTGTTGTGGAATGCTGGACTGTGTTGAATTGTGTCGTTGAGTTGAGGCACCTAAATTAGTTGAATGACAATGGAGTGCCCATCTTTGACAGGTGTAGACAAAGGAAGGGGTGTAGAAAGGAAGATTCATGATGTGTGTGCATGGACAGTACAGTTGGGATAGATAATGCCGTGCTTCTACATAATTCTTTGAGAGACCAGATTTGCACTAATGGTGGTTGGGCAGGATATTATGTAGGCTTCCAGTTTTATGGACAACTACTAGGAAAATAACAAGGTAGAAAGTATTAATTATTGAATCTGTGATATAATTCAGCTATAAAAAATAAGATAAGTATATAGCTACACTCTCTTCATTTATTGATTAGAGACTTCTGCTATAATAATGCCTGTAATTATAATATCATATATGTAACTTGTAAGATACCAGCACTTTATGAAAACGTTTTGCAGTGTATTAATTTATCAAATCTGTCCTGTTAATTTGTCTTGATACTGTCTCATTGTTATTTGTTCTTAATAAAATAAATTTTTAAAAAACTGAAAAAATACTATGAAATTGATTACATTTATTTTGTATAAATGAACTAAACTTACTAATGAATATTTATTCACTTTTATTATAACCAATATTATAGTTTCCCAACTCATTCCTTTATCTTGGATTTTTGTTTCTTCCTGTATTTATACTCCTCTACTGAAGATACAGGTGTGGTGTTAAGGGCAGTGAATGCTTAATCCTCAAAATCCATATGTGAAAGACCTAACCACCTGTGTGATAATATTGGGAGATGAAGCCTTGGGGAAGTGGTTACACTGAAATATGGTCACAATCTTAGGACACTTTACAGTGCAACTGTTCACCTAGAAGAGAGCACAGAGCTTGATTTTTTTCCTTGTGAGTACCTTCCTTATGAGGATACAGCAAAGAGACAGTCACTTGCAGAACAGGAAGAGGGTCTTCACCAGGAACAAACCAGCCAGCCTGTCTGTCTTAGATTTGGAGCTGTGAGAAATAAAGATTTGTGGTTTAGCCCTTCTGATCTGTGGTACAGCATTTTCTCATAACAGCCTGAGAAGATTCACAGAAGCAGTAAATGTTTTGAGTTTTCGTGTATAGAACTGAGGGACAAGAAGTTTTTTGCATCTTCCTCACATTTTCCCAACAGCACCACCATTAATGATAGTTTAGCTGGATGTAGAATTCTTATATGGGGCCAGGGATATAGCTCAGCAGCATAAGTGCCTGCCTGGCAAGCACAAGGTCCTGAGTTCAATCTCCAGTGCCAAAAGAAAACAAAACACCAAACTATATATAGTTATTTCCTTTTATCATTTAGAAATATCATCTATTTTTCCTGATGAAAAGTTCATATTTATTTTGTTTCTAATATGTAGCTATTCTACTTTTTCATCATGATAGCTTTATAATTCTTATATTTGATGATACACCCTGGTAATTTATTGTATTTCAAAATACAGATCCTTTATTTTTGAAGAGAGTACAGATTTGAATTAAGAAGGACTTTTTTTGTTTTTACTTTTGGCTTGCTCAGGCTGCCTTAAAGGCGGGTCTGGTAAGGCAGGTTGAGTTGGGCATGGAACCATAGTATTCTGTGCCTGACTGTATTTGCATAAGCAGACACTTAAACTGCTGAGCTAACCAGCCGGCCCTCTACAAATTAGAATTAAAACAGAAAAAAATATAAGTGATACAGAATTTCACTTAACAAAGTAAAATGAATTTCACAGTATTTATTATAATAGATAGTGTTGTCTTCCAACCAGTTACTCATATTACCACATATATGCATGTAAAATTGAAAGAAAGAAATGTATAAGCAATTAAGAGAAAAAAGTATGAACAATTTAAAAAGGAGATAAAGCAAATTAAGCATTATCTGCTTCTTTCCATAGAGCAGCAGAAAAGCACAGTACAGCTGTCCAAACCATCCTGTTTACATACCTAGGTAAATCTCTTTCCCTCACTCCCTCTCCTGTCCTTCTGCTCAACTCAGTAACTCTTTCCTTTTGAATAAGTTCATTCCCATTTCCCAGTATCTGTTGTACCATTCAGATTCCATTTTTCTCTTTCAAGTCGTTTCAGATCCACCCACACATGTGGATCTGATTTATTTCACTTGAGTATGTTCTCTTTTTGTATTCATTTACCAACAAGACTCAAACTTACTCTGTTTTATAGCTGAATAATACTCCATTATGTAAAAATGCCACATCTTTTTTATCCATCTTCAGGTGATGGGCATCTGGGTTGTTTCCTGGATTTAGCTATAACAAATTGCACTGCTATTAACATGGGTGCATATATATCACTGTGGTATGAAGTTTTCAGTTCTTTTGGAAAAATACCCAGGAGAGGAATAGCTGGCTTGAATGGGACCTCTAGTCCTAGATTTTGAAGGAATCTCCACACTGATTTCCATAATGGTTGTACCAGTCCACATTCCTACCAACAGTGGAAAAGGGTTCCTTTTACCTCACAGCTTCTCCAGCATTTGTTATTGGCTGTTTTCTCGATGTTAGCCATTCTTTCTGAGGTGAGATGGAATCTCAGTATTGTTTTAATTTGCATTTCTCAAATGACCAATGATGAACTTTTTTTCATGAGATTTGTATTTCTTCCTCTGAGAAGTGTATATTCATCTCAGATGCCCATCTTTTGATTGAGTCTTTGAATTTGAGGGCCCTGATTTTTAAAAATTCTTTATGTTCCTGATATAAGGCCTTTGTTGGAAGGACAGTCAGTTATAATTTTTTTCCCAGTTTGGGTTTTTTTCTTTTTACTCTGTTGGAGATTTGTTTTGAAGTGCAGAAACTTTTCAAAAAGATGAGATCTCAGTTGCTGATTCTTTGGAGTATTTCCAGTGAAGTCTGGTTTTTGTTCATGAACTCTCTACCTACTCCTATGTCATTAAGATTTCTACTTATGTTTTGCTCCAGAGGAGTTATTGCTTCTATTTTAGTATTTAAATATTTGATACATTTTGACCGTAGCTTTGTACATAGTGATAGGGATGGATCTACTTTTAGGCTTTGACATATGAAAAGCCAGTTTTTCCAGCATCATTTATTAAAGGGGCTATCTTTCTTCCAGTGAGCATGTATCGCCCTTTATCAAAGATAAGGTGAGTGGGTGTTTGCATTTGTTTCTGCATCTTCCACTCTATTTCATTGATCCTCCGTTCTGTCTCTATGCCAGTGCATTCTGATTTTATCACAGTAGCTGTAATTTATAGTGTAATTTCAGGGATTGTGATAGTTCCTGCCTTTCCTTTGTTTCCCAGAATTGCTTTTGATATTCTGGGTCACTTTTGGTTTCAAATGAATTTGAGGAAAGTTTTCTCTAGCTCTGTGGGTATAGTAATTATATTTTAATTGGGATTACATTGAATACAAATTTTTTTTTAAGTACAGGGTCTACAGTCTCCCTACCCAGGTTGGACTTGTAGTGATTCTCCTGCTTTCAGTCTCCCAGTTGCTGGGATTGGAGATGTACACCACTATGCCCAATCTCAATTGCTGTCTCAATAGTCCCTGGGAATGTGGCCAGCAGATGCTTTAATCCACTGAACTATCTGGTCAGCCCTTACAGATTCATTTTTATTTGACCCTGGCTAACATTGTGCTTCCTTAACTTACAAAGCCATATATTTCTTCAGTGCTGGAGCAGTATTTCACCATTGTTCTTTTTGAAAGTTTCTGCTCTGCTCTTCTAGAGAGCATTCCTTAACTTCTCATGTGCCTGTCAGGGCTAGATTTCAATCTATTTTACATATATGTCTTCAATACATTCGCATAGTTTTCATCTGTTGATCTCTGTGCTAAATTTTGCCTGAATTCTTCTTGAAGTTAATTAGTTGACTTAATCCAGGTTAAGATTTCATATAATTTAAAAATTACCTTTACTTTTTTTGTTTTCAAAATTTCTGTATTTTATATACTCTTTGTTTCACTCTAGTTTATGTTACTTCTTAATTAATTTTCTTTTCCATTAGTAATATTCTCTTTGTAATATCGTGAAAAACTTACATACACTTGTTGAAAAGTTAATTGTAGATAGTTCCACAATGTTCTTTTATCATAGAGTGAATTTCTTTCTCAAGTCCTGAGCCAGTTGACCAATTTTCTAAGAACTAACTTGCTTCGTGCATTTTAGGGTGGTACTTGAAAGGGTCATCTTGAGTGGAATTTTTCTCTTCTGTCTTAGGTAAATATGACAAGTAATTTACTTGTTGTCTTAAACCCTTCTCACAAGTCCCCAGTCTACACATAAATAGATTTCTCTCTTCCTCCCTCCCTCCTCTTTCCCACTCTTTCTTCCTTCCTCCTTTCTTTCCCTTTCTTTTTTAGACAGGGCCTCCCTAAGTTGCCCAGACTAGCCTCAGATTCACCATCTTCCTGCTGTATGTTTGTGGCTTAGGCCACTTGTCTTGTGATGTTGGAAAGTACCCACATGGAGCAAGGATGGAAGGAGAGAAGTGTTGGTCCATTTCTCATTAAGAAAATGTATCAATTATTGTTTTTGAAAGTTACTAAGTTTATCTATAACTCATGGGCACAAGTAATGATAACAAAGTTTTTTTTCAGGTTTCCCCCTTCTATATAAGGTGATACCTGACACAGTTCTAAATTATATTTTGTTTTATGTGCTGCCAAGATCCTGGACATTTCTGTTTTGTTTTATGCCCTCTGGATTTGTTACCACCAACAAATTACAGGAAGCTCAGTCACAGAGAGCAGTTTTCAAAATGTACCAAGGCCATTTTTTTTAGGATATTTAAGAATGAATAACTTTATTTAGACGTAATCTTTGGGTACACTCAGTTATTAATAAATGATGTCCATATTTCCTTTGGTTGCTAGGAATATATTGCTTTTTTTGTTTTCATTTTTGTTTTATTGAAGTACAAATGTCAATGAGACAGTTTTAACATACCTTGACAAGATGGATTTGATAAATTAATACATTGCAAACTGTTTTCATAATGTTTTGGTAACATAGAAGGTACATACATGATATTATACTTACAGACATTATTATACCATATGTCTCTTATAATTAAATTAAGAGAGTGTAGCTGTTTGCATATCTTATTTTTTATACCTGAATTACATCAAAGATTCAATAATTAATACTTTCTACCTCGTTATTTTCCTAGTGGTTGTCCATAGTACTAGAAGCCGACATAATATCCTGTCCAACCACCATTACGAAGG
Organism: Ctenomys sociabilis; assembly: GCA_004027165.1. Classification (NCBI taxonomy): domain Eukaryota; kingdom Metazoa; phylum Chordata; class Mammalia; order Rodentia; family Ctenomyidae; genus Ctenomys; species Ctenomys sociabilis. The sequence continues at coordinate 5,554 of PVKA01047730.1, forward strand.
CCATTTTAAATCAGACAATGATCTTCAAATCTGTGATTACCATTCTCATTTGATCTTTATACCACAGCTCTATTCTCTCTCCTTCTGGGAAAGAATCCACTTGGGCCTCTTTGGTGTTGGCTTCCAGTTGGTTTGACCAAGGGGAGGGGACAACAGGAGATGGATCAATGAGCTGGAAAGTGAAACTGGAACTGTGACTTCCTTTTTGTTTCCTGCTTCAGGGTATACAGCTCCTGTTCACTGGGTTCTTCTCCTCTCCTTCAGGACAATAGTTAGCTCTTCATCTTCACTCAAGCCTTCCTGAGCAATAAACCTTATGTCTTTGCCTTTAGGCACTATGGTTGAAATAACAACTACTGACAGTTGCTAGGTCTCACCTTTGTGGGTTCACCCACACACCATCATCTTTGAGAGACTTGACTTTTTTGTATGCTGGCAATAGAAGGAGTCAGTAACAGAAATTTTCTCCATGCTTTATAACAAGGAGGAATCTAAACTACATTTTCATTCACTCATTCATTCTCTCATTTAGATACTACAGTACAAAGGCACTCCTAAGGGCTCTGAGGAGGACACAAAACCTGCCACACAGACCCCCACACACCATGCAGCTTCTCCTCACTGCCTTCACTCCAGCCACCACCTAGGCAGCACCAAGGTGCTCCATGGACACCTTCTTACCTACCACTCCTTGACTTAACTGCTCTTCTTACCTCATCCATTCCATGTTGCTTATGCTTCAAATTTCATGAAAGGAATTTTGCTCCAGGAAGCCACTTCTAATTCTGTGATCTGATTGACATTTCTATGCTGTACAATTTTCTCACAGGATTTGGTGCACAATATAAACTAGATATTATTTGAGCATTTTGCATGGGTTGTTCTAATAATCCTCATGACAACCACATGAAGAAGAAACTGCTATGTCTTCATATGACTGATTAGGAATACAAAATTCAGTGTACTTAAATGGAAGGTCTAAATTCCTGTGATTAGTGAGTGATGGAGCTGGCATTCTTACTCAGGCAGTGTGACTTCAGAGACCACTACACAAAAAACTTCTAGGCAGTGTGATTTTAAAATGTTAAATAGTTACAGTTCAAAAATATCTATTGTAGTCATATCTATTGTACATTGTCCTTAATCACCTCAAAACACTTCCCTCCTCTTTGAACACACATACACCATTGCGCTTGCTGCTTTCTCAAGCTTTTCTAGAAGTCCTCTTTTGTGTACATCTCTCATTGCATTCTTGTGACTGTGGCAGTGCCTGAATGTATTCAAAAGATTTACTTTTTGTAGTCACCTTAAGCTTGGGGAAAGAGACGTAAGTTAAGTGGGGCCAGATGTGATGAATAATATGCGATGTTTTCATTTGACAGAGACTGCTGGAAAGAGCAAATCAATACAGAATGATCATAAAATATGCTTGATGTTTAAAATTAGAAAATTATTAGAGTAAGACACTTTCCCATTAATCTGCCTCATAATATTCTAAATGCTTCCTCTTTTCAAATACATTTATAGCCTAGTTCTTTGCAATGTGTACAATTATTCTTAAAGTATCTTGTGCACAACACAAGCTTTTAAAAATAAGTTTTTTAAATATAAGCATTCTCTGTCCATTAGCAAGTGTTAACTATGTTGTAGTTTTTTTAATCCATTCACAGTATACTATTATAATCCAAGGACATTAATGTATTTGTCTGTGCTTCTCTAGTGACCATCACAATGTGAAGAGATGAATGAAATCATTCTCAGCCCAAACCAATCCTATATTCCCAGATGCTCCTACTTGCTCTGGAGAAATTAACAGTTACCGCAAGTGGATTATATTCCAGAATCAACCTTTTAAAACCATTCTAAGTGGATTTTAATCACTCTTGAAAGACAACCAAAGGATTTTTGGATTTTTTTCCGTTTTGTTTTTTTTTTTTTTTTTCAGAACCAGGGATTGAACTCAGGCCATTGCGCTTGCCAGGGAAGCACTTATTCCATTGAGCCATCTCCCTGGCCTCATGGATTTTTTAATAAAACGATTTCTTCTCTTTGATTTTTTTTTATAACAAAGCTTAAGTTGTTTATAATTTAAGAAATAATTCAAGAAAAGGCCAGTGTTCATGCCATTAATTCTGCATCTTATCCTTAGACCATGTAAGTATGTTGACTGAGTCTGTAAACTCTCAATGTGTGAACACATTAGCATTTGAGAAAATGGCAAATACAGAATACATGAGTATGGCCCGCCAGCTGTGAGAAAGCAGCAAATTATTTCTGAAAGAGTGAATACAGCTATTTTGCCTTAAAATCCTCCAAAATTCTTTGCCACCAACCAGATTCTATGGTCCCACCCTCAGGCCTGCTTCCCCCCAAAATGCCCTAGAACCAATAAACAGAGGTTAGTGGTTGATGCAGTATAGTCCTCAAGGATCCTATTTGAGGTCCCCCACATTTGCTCTGATTCCAAGGTGAGTGTGCTAATATTTTGCTTATTATTCCATATGATTATTAGTCAGATGAAATTAGTTACTAATTATAAGATTATTTGCACCATTCCTAACACATAGGAAATACACAGTGCATGGTTTCTGTAGTGGAGATTTATTTTCTAGTCTGACCTAAAATACACTAGCCTCTTCTTTTGGCCGTAGACTACAGTTGCCATGCATAACCACATGTGGTGCATACTGTGTGATTAATTCTGATCAATGGGATATTTCACTTCTCTTGCCTGCAATAATTGGTACAGGAATAAGAATATGACCCAGAGTTTATTCAATGACCATGCTTAGCTTACACTTTCTAGAGGAAACACATGGAAATGAACTTAATAGAGTTATCAAGGAAAAAATGCAGTTTCTTCCTACTCTACAAACCTGAGGCACAAAATGTCCAACATATGCTAATAAAAGTCATATTCAACTTCAAGAGGCAAGAGACAGATGACAACTGGGTGTATCACTACAGCACCTTTATGCAAAAAAGTACACGCAACTCTGGGCTTTCTTATCCATTTCCTTTCTTCGAGTGAGAGTTCTGACATTTACTGAAAGAGTCCTGCCACAGTGCTTGGTATTATGATTATTTGGCAAACATGGGGAGTATTTATATGTACCATTCTGTGCCTGCTTTTGTCCTGTGAGACTCTGATTCCTTCACCCATTCACAGCATCCAACAATTGGCTTCTACGAGGCTGCTGCTTTCCAACTCTTTCCTTTCAGGATTCCCAAGGAAAGATTTTCCTGCTCTGTATTTTGTTCACCAATGGACCAGTAAAGGCTCCCCCTGAAAGACCATGAACTCCCTTGAATCAAATGGCAGAATTTTCTAACACTCATTTCTCCTTGGTAAAACTGTATTTTTCCAAACCAGGTGATCAGTAAGTGTTGGCTGACACTCTCAAAAATCAAAGAAACTAAAGAGATAGCTATAGCTTGTAATCAACTAAGGCTATAACTATATTGATTTTCTAAGCTGATTGGCCACTTTTGGGTATTATAAAGCCCAGTGCCTCAGGAGTCATTTGGAGCTCTTCAGAGGCATCTAATTCAGTCATGAATACAGGCAAAGCCACTGGTCTCTGAAATGCTAGTGCATTTTTTCACTTCCCACTTTTGGCCTTCATAATAACTAAATCAGGTCAAGCATGAGACATTCAGTCAGTTCTGTGGAGTCCCAAGTAACCCAAAACAACTGACTATGGGAATTGTTCTTTAAGTGATGACTGAATGGAAAATTATTATGTAGAAGCTTTCAGTCCAGGCCACACCCTTTACCTACTGGACACACAGGCACAGAGTCACAGTGCAGAATTTCCTGGCAAGCCTTCGCTTGGCGCTTCTGGGACTTATTTCCTCAATCATTCAAGCAGAGGACTGCCTGCTCTGAACACATCTCAAGGGGAAAGTTTTAAGAGTTCCCTGCTGAGTCGTTTCTGGAAAATATCACATTGCATGACTCTTACAAGCAATAAATCCCCAAGGAGCTATTTTTTTAGAAATCTGCTCACAGTCATTGGAATTACACTAGGGACTAAAGCTGTATTATATCACACAGAAGGCGTCAGTCCACTCTGTGGTGCAGGCAGGCCAGGGACCTTCTCAGCGGTGTGGCTTTCCATGTTCTGCAGAAGCTCCCTCACAGAAACACTTTTTCTCATTTGAGGGGACTCAGATTCAGGCCTCTCACTTCATTATTACTTTCAGATGAGTATTCTTCAAAAGAGACTTTGATCTGGAAGCATCTTAGAGGTGAGTTGCGGTTATCCCAAGGTTCCTATGTTGTTCCAGAGTGCAGATAGCGTAGATAAAAAATGAATTTCCAGAAGTATCACTTTCCTCACATGAAGATACTAAGAAGCAGGTCCCAAAGTAGTGGAGAGTAAAACAAGGATTACTAGAGGCTAAGAGAGGAAGGGTACTAAATGGTAGAGGACACTTTATAGTGGACACCAAAATTCTCTTAGGAGTAATACGTTATATTTTTTATAACACAGTGGAGTGACAGTAGTTCAAAAAAAAATCTATTACATATTTGTGAACAACTAGAAAAGAGGAACTTGAAGTCTTCAAATACAAAGAAATGATAGGGAAATAAAATGTTAATTATACTGATTTGATCATTATAATACCTGCATTGAAGTATACTGTGGCCCACAAATGAATATCATTATTATGTGCAAATTAAAAAAGAAAAAATGGTGAATGCAAGAAAGGCCACCAGTTCTCTGGATAATATATAAATAGATTCTAATATGGTACAGAACAGCAAAGCAATAAACATTACATGAAATATATTTTACACAGACAAACCTGAAAACTGGAAATTTCTCTGCTGAATTGTGTGAAGTAAGATGAATCATAATAAAACATCATGTACAAGAAATCCCAGGAGAATCACATTCACTAGCATAGGTTTTGTGAGAAGTGCACTGACAAGTAAGACTCCTAAATAAGATATTCCACACGAACATTTGAAGTATATCAGCACAGGTATCTAAATTCCTTAACTACTGTGCTCCAAAAAGGAAATATTAAGATACCATAATTGTCTCTCAAATATTTACTTTGGGGAATAAATTTTTCCATATTTGCTTTTAATCTGTAGGCAACTCTGAGAGAAAGAAAATCAGATGAAATGGATCCAGCCACTTCTAATTATGAAGAAAAAGAAACTAATACACCTTTCTTCATATAAAGAAGGAAAATTATAATCAACTCCGTATTCCTTTGCTGGAAATGAAATCTTTTAGTTTACCTCTGAGTATGAAATTTTTAGAATTACATTTGTGAGTATGCAACTTTTTGCAGATAAACCTCTGGAAGGGCTCCTTCTTCAGGGAGTGCATGGGTGAGGGTCAACAGAAAAAGCAGAGGACATGGGCAGAGCTGTAGCACAAGCTCATTTACCCATTGAATTTGACTGACAGAATTTAAATTGCTGAAAAATTAAATTAGACATGTTTCAGTTTCTAGAGATTGGTTCATAAGACCTTGAGCTTTTACCTGCCTAGGCAAGCACAGGGACCAGGGTTTGATCCCCTGCTGTGCCAGCCCCAACTCCAGAGACAGAGACTGAGACTGGGTGTGGTGGCACATGCCTGTAATCCCAGCACTTGGGAGGCTAAAAACAGGAAGTTCACCACAAATCTGATCAGTGAGAGCCTGCAGACTTGGTACTAAATACATTTTTGAAACAAGTCCTTGGGCTTTGCCACTGGAAAATGCTGAGGACCATTTCTGAGGAGCAGGTGGCCTTAACTGATTTCAAAGGCCTTCCAAGGAAAATGGTAGGTAACATGGAAGCTAAAGGCTAGACAGAGAATTCTATGGTTGTTTAATTTTACATGTACAATTAACGTCATTGGGTGACCTTAAAACAAAGTTAGAACCTCAAAAAATCAGTTCAGAACATAAACGTTTATTAAAATGTCTCCAAATAAATTTATTGGATGTAAATCCAGCATTAAGAACCACTAACTCAAAGACTATCCTAGTACTTTCAATAATGAAATGAAATAAATAGACCTAAAACTTTATGAAATGCACCTGTTTCAGGCAAGATGTTTAGCATTTGGAGGTTTAATATGTTTATGACACAGAAACAAAGGACACCTAGGAGCCAGAAAAAGGTAAATTTAACATTGATACTACTTTCAAGCACTGGATTTGCATCAGGTATTTCTTTAAATCTGTTTTACCCCCTAAATCAGAATAATATCCTAAAAGGCTTTCTTTTGAGGAAGTCAATCCATTTAAACCATCTAGCATCTTCCTAGTTCTTAGAAGTAGAGTAAATTGAAAAATGACTTTGCGGAAGATGTCTATGTCAGAGTCTTAGAATTGGAATGTTACCTCCTCTGGGGTAAAAGCCTTTGCAGAGGTGATTAAGGATTTTGAGATGAGGAAATAATCCTGGATAACCCAGGTAAGAGTCAAATCCAAAGACAAGTGTCCTCTAAAGAGGGGCGGAAGATGATTTGAGACACATGTAAATGTGAAGCTGATGTCAGGCCACAGGCAGGACTGGAGTGATGTGTCTACCGAAGGACAGTAGAGATTGTCAGAAGCCACCAGAACCTAGAGGAAGCACAAAGGATTCTCCTCAGTCTTCCACAGGGAACCTACCCTGTCCACATCCTGATTTCAGACTTCAGTGTGCCAGAACTGAGAGAAAGCAAATTTCTGCTATTTGGAGCAGTCAAGTTTGTGGTCCCTTGTTATGGAAGCCCTAGGAAACACAAAGCAGGTGTTCAGTGACTGCTGGTTTGTTTCAGGAACAGAGGCGATAAGAAGCTTCAAGAAGGGTGTGAGGGATCATCTTCAAACAGAAGCACAGCCTTTTGCAGTGGGCCTAGAGATGTGTCTAGTGCAGAACAGGCACTGAGGCACAGAAGATCAAGTACCCCACTGCAGAGGTTGGAGTAGGGGTGCCAGAAGGGCTCACCCAGCTCTCCTTTGTGGGGAGACCAAGATGTGCTGCAGAGGCATGGCTCACAGGGAAATATCCATTCGTGGCCACCAGAGTGGCTAAATTAAAGACTGAATACATCAAGTGATAGCAAGAAGGTGGGAAACCAGAACACACCTGCATCACTGTGTGCAAGTAAAATGGAGAAAGTGTCATATTTTCTTAATAACGTAAATACACCTCTATTGTGTAACCTAATCATTCCATTTTTATGTTTACCCACACACAAAAACTTGTAGTACATTTACAGCAGCTTACTTTGTATTATTCCCCAAAGGAAAATCACTCCAAGGTTCATCAGGTGAACAGAAAAACCAAACAACACAGACCCATGGCACAGAATATGGATATTGATAGGGACAAGCTGTCAACAGATACCTTTAACCACTTGGATGAGTATTAAGGCTATTCTTACGAGTTAAAGAAACCAAACACAAAAGAGTTCATGGTATGTAATTGAATTTGTATGCAGTCTTAGAAAATGAGTAATCTACAGTGACAGAAAGCAGATGAATGGCAGTGGGGAGGGGCTTGGAGGGAAACTTCTAGAGTGATGAAAATGCTAGTATCTTATTAGTGGTTGTGGTTTCATGGGTATAGAAATCTGTCAAAGCTTCCTAAGTGCGTATTTGAAATCTGTTCAGTGTTTTTCTTAAAAACTATGCTTCAGAGAAGTTTTTAAAAAGAAACCTCAGCATCCACTTTTTGGGGCCAAATGGAATGCTTCAAAGACCAGTGACATCCACCTGAACCCATGGAGTGGACCAAGAGGGGCGAGCCAGGGAAGGTGATGAAATTTAGTGGCTGCAGGAGAATGCTGAGGGTTTGTGGATGTATCATGATGATGGCTTTAAAGAGGAACTGAGCAGAGACCTGAAGCACAGGGTCTTCCCATGTTAATCTGATGTTCTCTGATTCCTCAGGGTCAGGACCTGTCCTGGGTTGTATGCACTCCCACAGAGATTATTGCTCAAGTCTGCTTTCTACTGCTGCCACAGAAGCTTGGTCCTCTCAGGAAGAGATCGCCTCCACTGCACTTTGTAGTCCCCGCCATCTTCTGGATCAGGCTGAGCTCTGGATGAGAGAATTGCCTGCCTCCCTTACCCAAGTTACATATCCCATCAGGGCTCCCGAGGGAAAGGCCCCAGAATATAACTGGCATCACAATATCGCCTTTCCAGCCAACAGTTCACTTGTCTCTGTGCTCATTCATTCTACTCTAGAATCATCTTCAGACCCACCCCAAAATAGCTCTTCCTCAAGTATTTTCGAACATATCAGAAAAGTGGTTCTCACTTTAAAATAATCCTTGCTGTTTCGGCAGAGCACAGCGGCCACGTTTGATCCCAGCTGTGCCTTGCCGGCCCCACCCCCAGGCGCACGCTGAGAGACCGATTGAGACTGGGCGTGGCGATGCACGCCAATAATCCCAGCTCTTGTGAGGCTGGACATGGGTGGATCACTTCGAGTCTGATCTAAGTAGTGAGACCTTGAACACCCTGTAGACCCTGTACCAAATGTAATAAAATAAAATAATCCCTGTTTATAAAGAAAGTTTTAATTAAAGCATTGGAAAGTAGAAGTAAAAGGAATCATTTTCTTTAGTTACTTCCACAATTTATGTTTCTTTGTTTTCAAC
>PVKA01047731.1:0-14167 GCA_004027165.1 Ctenomys sociabilis
TGCTGTTTCCACTGGTTCTCCAGGCTATTTGGTCTTTTTTTCCTTGCTCACTGCTCTCTAGTCACATTCACTTGCTTTAATTTTATTGCATTTGCCAAGTTCTTTCTTGCCAGCAGATGTTTGGTCATGTTATTTTTCTTGCTTGGAAAGCTGTCCATTTGACTCCCACTAATTCTTTAGGTCTTAGCTTAATGTCACTGTCTTGGAAAAGCCTTTCTTTTTTTTTTTTTATCTATTTCACAACATTTTGTTCTTGTCTTGACACTTATCATAATTAATAGCTATATGCTCATAAGGCATATGGTTAATATCTCTCTTTATCACTAGGCAGTAAAGTTTGTAAAGGGAGAAAGAGATTTGTTTTGCCTACCATTGAACTTCCAGTGACGAGCGTGTAGTCGGTACTCCTGTACTTTATGAGTGTGCAGCTTGGGATCAAGATGAAGATGAGGCGCACAGGCTCAGACCAAGTCAAGTAAGAGATAAAACCAGGCAAGTTGTTCAACAACTTTTTCAGAAACACATTTGAATATCAAAAACCCAGCGGGTATGGTAAGAGTAGGAAGTCTGCATGTGCTAGAGGAGGAGGAATCCAGAAAAGAATACCTGGGAAAGTTCACATACCAGGAAGTGTTTGAGCATCAACAGAATAGTAAGTAGCAGACACAGCACTGGAAACCAGACCACAAGACAGAAACAATGTCCTGCCTTTGTAAACATTTGAATTTCATCGAAATGTTTCAACTTACAGGGTCTTGCTATAGGTTTCCTGCAACTGCCATTAGCTTTGTAGTCCCCTTTTCCTTACTGACTACCTGAACATCTGCATTTGATTCTCCCCCACCCCCGGCTGCAGATGCTCAGTCCTTGCATTCCCTTAGTCTGTGCATTCCTTCATCTCAGCCAGAGCATGCTGTGCAAATAGTATAGGGTCATCATTGATATTCACCATGCGGTTCCTAATAATGACAGTTCCCTTTTTTTCCTGAAGGCATTCAGATCAGGTGGTAGAACATTCTCATTCATTTTATATAAGGAGTATTGTATTAGAAGATCCTGAGGCTGAAAAACCCATAAAAGTAACAAAGAGGGGGAAAAATAATTCAAGCTTGCTTTGACATAATGGGTCTTGCTTTGTAAGTGTTGCGCACAAAGGGATGTGGGATTATGCTTATGGGGATTATGCAACAAAGGCTATGTGAACAGCACATTGTCAGCCATTTTCAAATAGGTTCCCTTTGTTAGGTACATTTATCAACTTTGAATGAATGGATTATTGGTATTGTTGTTGATTAAACTTTTCTCCTGAAGGATTTTTCTCATCTTGTAAAAGACACAAAAACAGAGACAAAGTCAACTCTATTTCCCCTTCCAATTCCTTCTTCTTAATTTACTATGTATCTCCAGTTCACTGTAGATTTCTAAAGCTTTTCTTTTCCTGACATCTATGTGCCTGGTTAAAGTAGCTTTACCACACTTTGGACACATTCTGGAGAAGCAATGTCTACTGTAAAAAAAAAAAGAAAATCCACAGGTCATGAAATGCAGTTGACTTTGTCCATGGAATAGGCAGCTGCGATGAAATATGAGATACATTGTCTTAAAGGGGGAAAGGCTTACCTTGACTCACAACTCATAGGTTGCAGTTCCTGATCACTTGAGTCTTGTTTTGGGGCCAGTGGAGAGGCAGAACATCATAAAGGGGAGCATGTAGTTGAGCAAGGATTCTGGGAAGCAAAAGAAGAGCCACAGAGGGTCTCAGAAGCCCTCCAAGGGCAGGCCTTAAGTGATCTGACCTCCCTTGGCTGGGCTTTACCTCCTAATGATTATACAACCTCCCAGTAGTGTGACATGCTGGTAACCAAGCCTTTAGCACATGAGTCTTTTGGGAACATTTAAGATTCAAACCACAACACCTAGGAATAAATTTTTGTGAGAGCTCTTCCATGGCAAAACCAGAGGGGGAAAAACCAGCCATTAAACTTTGGTCCTAAGTGAGTTGAAAGTTGTAAAGATTGGATAGAGGTCAGGAAACAGTCAGGGCGACCCTGCTGAGTTGCATACCTTGTCCATAGTATAAGAAGCACTTGCAAAGCTGTGGATGCTGATCCCAGGGGCTTCCCATTGAAGCCTGGCTATACATGGCCGTGTAACTTTGAAGGAGAGGACCCAAGGATTATGTGAGTGGCACCCCACAAAGCAGGTTTGACTGACATGGGTGATGGGGAAGACATGATTTGAAAAGAAAGGTTCAATTCCTGGTTCCAGAAAAAAAGAGAAAAAAAGAAAAATAAATGTGATCCAACACAAGGTAATGAGGTACCTGTGAATTATAGTCCATGAGGCTCCTAGCAGGGGATGACAGAAACCATTCCACTGCATGCTAAACCCAAAAGAAAGGAAGGTACCCAGCAATCTCTTCTGGAAACAGTCCGTGCATGCTATTTGCTTACTGATTACTGCTTATGAGTGTCTTCTGAGGAAATGGATGTCTTCTTATTTTATACTTTAACATATGTCTTTCAGTTATTTCCAACAATTCAGGTTATCAGGAAAAAAAACACATAGAGAGGGAGGAATCAAGAAAATACTTAAAGAAGCCCATTTAAAGTTTTTTTTTTTTTATTGAAAGGCAGACAAATCTTCCTTCTCCCTCTTATAGAAAGAACTCTCTCAGACACTTCCCTTTGCCTGAGAGGGATCCTTTCCCTATAACTTGCCAGGAGGCTTAAAAGGGAATTTTCAGCATCCATTCATCCAAGCATAATTTTGTATTTTTTTAAAAACCTGTCTATAAAATGGCAACTGAGAACACAGACCAAGGAATCAGTAGAAAGGCTAGTTCTCACCAGCTTAGAAGGTCCAGTCTAGACTCTTTGAGCTGAGGCTCAGGGTTCATAAGCCATTCCTTCATTAGATTCTTAAGGGGAAAGGAGATTCCTTAACCAAGAACTTCTCATGGAAAACATTGTTTCTGTAACAGGCTGTCATCAAGCTGGGACTCGCCAGCAAGAATTCCACTGGCAGTGTTCCATTGTCTGGAGATTGTGAGGAGAGGAGATCCTTCTTATCCTCACCGTCTCCAATATGTGAGGGAGAGGCTGGATCTTGGTGTGTGTTCTCCACCTCAGTCATTTTGGAAATATTCATTGGAGCAGATGGTATGAATTGTAGCCTAGGCTGCCTTTGTGGTTAAAAAAAACCCTGAGTCCCCCTGAAGCACTGGATTTTTTTTTTAATCAGAGCTACCCACAAGGTGGCCAAATATAGAGCTCAGAAGAGGCTCAGAGGCCTCCAAAGACCTTGCTTGTGTGCTTAGAAAATGATAGAGCATCATGTGTTTTGTTTTGTAAGGGCAATTATTCATGATGAAATAATCTCCCTAGGATATTCTTAGAACAATTTGGAGTAAAATTCTCAGGAGACCATGTCATAAGTATTATTTAATCATAGGGTGTTCTTAAAGCCAACTATTTTTAAATATTATTTAAAGAAATTTGAAGAAATAATCTTTAGCAAGTTTGGAGCAGAGAGACTACAAATATAAAGAACTAGGTGTTTGGTGGGGGACATCAGCTTGGAATGAAGGTAAATAGATAAGAACTCTTCAACAACTACATAGGAAGATCTCTTAACCTCATTCCTTCAGGAACTCTAACATCCATTCCTATCTTGGGGATGAGTTAGTGAAAGAGGACTGAGTCCCACCTGTTAGAAAGGTCTGGGATTTCTGTGCCTGCTACCTGTGGCACACCTTTTATTATTTGCATCAATAGCAGGTTGATACAAGACAGCCAAGGCCTTTCAAGTGGTAGAGGGCATGGCTGAGCTTACCCTGGGGCTCCTGAGGCCCTCGCTGGTACAAGGTGTGTGCTCATGTAATATTGGCTGGCTCCAAATATGAGGGGAGGGTAGGAGGGAGAGAAGGAGACTGGGTGAAGCAGTGAGAGAAACACACACATGCACACACACACACACACACACACAGAGAGAGAGAGAGAGAGAGAGAGAGAGAGAGAGAACCAAAGTATGTACATTGAAACTCATTTGACTTAATGACTTGATCTCATGAGTTATAATTTCAAGGAATCAAAGAAGTTGGCAGAAAGTTTAAAATATTTTTAGAATTCCCATTCAGCCTCCATTGCTGTTTTGAATTTGTCCAGTAAAAGGATCTTTAAAATTTAATTTGTGAAATACCTAAGGTTTTAATGTTTTGCATCTCCCTTCATTTATTCTCTTGTGTATATCCAGCTACCTTCATCCCAATGGCTCTCAGATTGGAGAGAAAAAGAGAGTAGATTCATAAAGTGAAATGGTCAGAGTGAAGGATCTGAGATGTCCCTTTGGGGGCCATTGCATATGTCTCATCTTTCATATCCTCTCATTCTGCCTCAGTCCTTACTTGCAATCAGAGTATACCCTATGGTACCAACTGAACACTGACCATAGGGAGTGTTTCACACACAATTGATTTTCATGTGACTATTACAATGCACTCCCAGTTTTCAAGTACTTTGTGGTGCATGGCTTACAAAGTCCAAGATGTGACATTTTTACTATGGACTCTCAATGACTATGTTTCTGTGAAGCACTCTCTATTCTTATACAAGAGCTGTATCTGTTTTGTCACAAGATTTCCAAGTCTTCTTTTCGGGAAAGGGAGTGTTAAAGAACTCAGTGCATGAATACTAAACTTTGCATTGAAACCTTTTGGGCTGTCATTGTTGAAGGTGGGCTGACAGGAATGCCTGCCCAGAATAAGGGTGGTGGGCTAACATTTCATGAAAAACCTGCTGCTAATATTCTGGGAGACAGGAATATCACATTCTACTGATGCCTTTCATCCCCATAGCAGGATGGAAAATGAGACACCCAGAATTCATCTGAGGTAAAGAGGGGAAAAATAAGCCACCTTTTAAAAAGCAATATTGTGAAGAAATTTGACACTAATCTTGCTTCCCTCTTTGATTTGCTAACAGCCTATATCATGTTCATGACTTTGAAGAGTCTCTGATTTGGATCATTTGAAGATCTCCAGTCTGGGCACCGAGCCATATGTCATAAAAGGCTCTTGTGATCTTAGCACTGTGGCTTATCTTTTGCCCTGTGAGTGCTTCAGGAATGTTAACATTTTCTAGGACCCGGATGGCATCTTGTCCTCCCCTCACTCCAGCTGTCCTTGCTGTGTCACTCACGCCTCACATGTTTTCTGGTTAGTTCTATGTAGTTCAGTCTATGGACTTTGAGAAGGCTTTCCTAACCCCCACATCTGTGCTAAAAACTCATCACCCCACATCACCCCACACCTCTCAGTGCCTACCTAACCCGCTGACTTGGCGAGGCTTTCTATTCATAAGCCTCCCATAAATGACTGTGGGGAATTATGTTTATTGTGTCTCAATGTTCTTCTCTATAAAATGGGCTCATTGGGTATACCAATCACAGAGTATGTGAGGATTAATTGAGTTAATGTATGTTCAGCATTAGGAAGGCCTCTGGGAAACACAAGTGCTTAACTATTGCTAGCTTTTTTTTTTCACTATATGACATTTTTTAATTAAAAGTGAACTAAATGGACCATGTACTAAAAGAATATTAAATTATACTGCACTGTTATTTGTGTAAAACATTAAACAGAACTTTCAGGAAAAATTAAGCTAAACTTCCAGGTACTAAAAACTGTACATTAAATCTACATTCTACTCTGTAAATTCATATGCAACCTGATTAAATCTACTGAACTCATTTGATGAAAATATATGGAAACATTCAAAATATTAACAAAAATATAATGAACAACCTTCAAAGCAGTTACTATTAACCCGATTGCATGCCTTTTGTTTGTTCACTGGAAACTTCTCTATCTAGCCACAAAAGTTCACCAGCCCCTTTCTCAAAGGGCCAGGGGACTGTATACATAGAATCTTAATTTTGAAAACAAATTACAATGCAAGAAACTATTATTTTTATACTGGATGGCAGGGCTATATCTATCATTTTTATGTCCCTACAGCCTGCCTCAGAGAAGATGCAGTGTAAACTTCCCAGTTGTCTTTATTAAATGCTTATAGGATCCTCAAGAACTCTGAGGGCTGGGCCATGGTCTTAGTGGCTTCATGGGAGTAACAGAGCTTCTCTTCCCTCAGCACTCAGGACTCTATTCAATGGTACATGATGCCCTAAGTGACCAAAGAAGCTGATGCTTAAAAACCATGGAGAATGGCTTGTAGCCATCAGTCTGTTCAGAAAATTTTAAGACACGGAGGTGAATGCAAGAACCACCATGGTTCCATCATTAGAGAAAGCCTTAACTGACATCAGGAATCTGCTTTCCAGCTCTGTATATAATCAAGTGTAGTCCAGATATCAACTTCTCTCAATCACAGTATCTTCACCCAGAAAGTGCGGACTGTGTGCTTCAAAGTTAGTAAGATTTGACTTAGAACTAGCCTTCATACTTGCTAGCTAGGTGACACTGAAGCCATTACATAACCTAAGTCTTAATTTTACTCATTAACATAATGATTGTTAAGCAGATTCAGCAGAATGACTTTATAAAGGCAAGTTCCAAGGTCAAGGGCCTGATGACAGACCTCTGCCTGTCTGAAGTGCTACCATAAATTATTTGCTGAAATACAGCAATTGTATATGGTCATAATTTTGATTTGTTGTGCGGAAGTTTACCAACAAGGCTCCCAAAATTCAAACTATGCATATTCCTTGCAGGAGACAATTTACTTCAGAAGAATGAAAACCTGAGTACAGGTATAGACAACCAATGTATTTTGACTCTCCAGAGCATTTAGAATTATGTGTAATGTTCCACTTGTCCTAGATATGTTTAGCAAGAAGAGTTTTATCACATAGAGAAATACCAACGGTCATCTTCTCTCTAACCAACCATGTCTTTAAACGCAATATTGTTCATATGATTGCAAACAATTATGGAATGGTCTTCTTTCTAAGAAAAAGCAGTGGAGCAAGCAATTTTAATATTATTGGGACTTTGCCTGGCTCAGCTGAATCCCAGGGACACTTCCCTTTAGAAGGTGTCCAAGAATGGTTGGCAAATCTGGTTGCCAGTTCAGCTCAACATTCTTTAGACTACATTTTTACATATTTTATGTTTTGGAACCAAAAACCTTTGAATTGTCCCATTTTTAACTGCTGAATTTCATTTCATCTTGAGATCACACAGAGAAAAGACACAAAAAGAATCAACTTTAGCAAAATTTTTGCTAAAATTCCTCTGCTTTGCATTTTTTGTTCACATTTTCCACTTTACATTGGAAGTATCTCATTTATGCCTCTTGGCATCTGAGGCTACAACGTTGTGTATTTAATGAAACCCTCACCTTTCAACACTGTAGTGTGGATAATTTATTGGCAGTTTCTCTGCAGTGGACCCATCCATATGACCCAGGCTCCTAATGTCTAATTCCAGTGTTTCAATTAGAAATGTATTCAGGACACAGTTTCTAAGATGGAAAAATAAAGAACACTCACTAAATCTTTGACGACAAGGAAGGACTGAACATAAAATGGCTCAGAATGCACATGCTATCCCCACCTTGTCATGATATTCTTGTATTTACCTTCTAGCACTCTGGACTCAGACTTTAAAAAGTTTCTAGGAAGTGTCCTGTCTCTAAAGCAAGGATGGACTGCCTTCAGGTAGACCAGGGCAAGGTAAACCCATTGTTAGAGAAAGCTTTCTTACACACAAAGATTCCCTCATGAACACAATGTGAAGGTCTAGTGCTGGGCCCTGAGAATTCAGAGTGAAAAATGTTGGACTTCAGGGCTTTAGGGACCTCACTGGTTGCACACATCCATGGAGCTAGGGCATGGGGTAAGCTGTGTCAGAGGAACTAATGAAAAGCCTAGAGATGCCCAGGGTAGACAGCAATTGTTTGGAAGACCAGGGAGACTATCCTGAAGAACAAGGTATCTTTAGTTGGATACTGAAAGGTGTCCCATGCTTCCAGAAATATTCAAATGCTTATTAAATAGCTTCTGTTAGTGTCACAGTTGCGAGGTAGACAGGAAAGTTATGGAAGAAGAAACCACACTAAGGAGATGGAATGTTTAGTTCAGGTTCCCAGGGGCAGGCAAAGGTAGGGCTAGGAAAGGAAGGCAGGTCAGAGTTCAAACCTGCAGTTCTTTGTTATTTGCTCTGTGGAAGGGTTCCCACACTCAGTGCCTCTGAGAGGACAAAGTGCAAGTTTGTTCCCATCATACATCAGGTGAAAGTACAAGAAGTCTTGTGGCCAGAGTCCTGCCTATGTGGGGCTTGCTGAGTAGGGATAATGCAGTGAACATTACCAGTTGCCTATGCTTCTCTCTGTGAGCCTCCAGCCTTGTGAGTATCCAGCACCAGAGGAGTGGGTCGCTGCGTGTCTGTGAGCTGTATTCTGAAACTTACAGCATCCCTCTGATGCAGGCTTGACAGATAAGATGTTGTTACCCACACAGATACTGGAGTGTGGAGGGTGAGGTGATTTGCCCATATGATAAATAAGCTACATAAGAGAGCAGGGATTCAGATGTACTTTGAGTTCCACTGGCCTTCAGTCTGCTGAGGATGTGATGTCTTTTGAATCTCAGGGAATTCCTTGATAAGAAACAACATATATTTTATGCTATAAATGAGCCATAATTTCAAATGAAATATTCTTTGGCTTTCAATATTTGTCAAATCATAATTTACCTGCATGAGATCTTTTCCTGAGAGCAATTTTTGGAGAGAAGAGCAGAAGATGAAAGAAGAGGAAGAAGAGGAAGAAAAGGAAGGAGAAGAAGAAGAAGAAGAAGAAGAAGAAGAAGAAGAAGAAGAAGAAGAAGAAGAAGAAGAAGAAGAAGAAGAAGAAGAAGAACCAAGGTCCTGAAGGGATGGGAAGAAAAAAAAGGGAGAAATATCTTTCCTGCCAAAGTGAGTATTTGAAAACAAAAGCCTAGTGCCCAGCACACCCAGGGCCCCAGCTTCCTGTGATGTGCTCAGTGTAGTTCTGTAGCTCTGCCTTGAATCTGGGTCATGCTTTTTCTTTCCTACTTGTAAATATGACACAATATTCCCATATTGTAAGTCTTTTTCAGTGTTCCTGCCTGGATTTTTTCTGACTTTACTTTGCATCTGATTCTAAAAGTCTGTCATTCTGGAGTCCTCTTGGTCATTGTACTTTGAACTGGAGTTGGACAGTTTTCTTATATATTTCTCCATGGAGTACACAGAACATTAGGCCTATGTCTCAGTCTTTTTAGTATACAGTATCATAAACACACATCCACTTACTTCAAGAGATCATCGGTAAGTGCATGATGTTTGGGTCTGTCCAACTTCCAGAAGGGCCAGTTATGAGGCCATGGAAGTACCTGGATCTTCGCAGATGAGCCCAGTGTTCTTAGATGACTGCCCAGGCTACAGAGAAAAGTTGGGTGAAGGAGAAAACCTGTGGTCTAAATAGTTGAACACCAGGAACCTCTCCTATAAGTCTGTAGCACATTCCACTGCAGACAGCTCCTGCTCAAGGCTAATTAGCTGTGGTGACCTGCCCAGAGCAATGGAGTCAAGAGGAGAGAGAGGCCATTGTGTCCCTAATTTTCACTTCTGAGGTGCGGCTGAGCCTGTGCTCTTTACTTGTGGACACATCAACTTCTTTTCAGACATTTATAAAGGTAACTCACACAATTTTCTTTTCAAGTGACCTCAGCATAGTGGAAGAGACAAGGCAATTCAAGGTGTAGGTGTTCCTGAGTGCACACCAGGATATCCTAGGATGTCACGGCAGTGTATTTAATATGCAAAGAGTTTGACAGCGTACAAGACAGTTTCACACATCTTACCTGAATTGGCCCCTGCAGTTATCTCCAGAAATAGAAAGGGGAGGAATGATTATTTCTCCTTTACAGATGGGCTCAGGTAAAAGATCTTGCCTGTGACCATGTGGGCATAAAGGGCAGGGTATGTTCTTGAACCTCAAGCTTGGCTATTTTTATTGTCCTCAGAGAGCCGCCCATAGCACCCATCTCCTCCCACCCCCAGCAAAGTGAACAGAATAACGATGGCTAGCAGGGAAACAGCACAGAGGAAGGAGAGAAGCAACAGCAAAGAGGCTAAGAATATGAAAGCCAGTTGGGCAGAGGGGGTGTTTGTTTTATTATAGTGGGATGTTTTTGTGCATGTGCTTTTGTTGAGACAAAGAGATCAAGAAATCCACAGACATAGCACCTGGTTCTCTAGCCCATGCTTTTTCTTAACTCCACTACTTATTTCCCACCAAAGATGCTGGAAACAGCAAAGGCCAGCATTGTTTTCCAGCCTCCCTTAAAGAAAAATGTAGTTTTGTGGTCAGCACCATACAATATATCTTCTGAGAGCCTTCTGGGTACCATTTTCCCCCCTATTAAAAAGAAATCCAGAGGCTATCTGACACGCTTTATCCCCCCCAAAAAACCAAATGCCAATCAACTGAGGAATGGATAAAAAAGAAGTGGTATCTTTCATACAATGGAGTAATACTCACCTATGAAAAGATGATAAACTCAAGGCTTTTATAGGTAAATAGACGCAACTAGAGACCATACTCCTGTGAAACAAATCAGACCCATGTGTGTACATATCATATTATTTTGCTAATGTAAGAAACTGAAAGAGTAAATAAAATCTGAAAGGTACAATAGTTGCTCTAAGAGGGAAAGAAACTGTTCAAATGGAAGGAACAACTGACATGAGGAAAAGAGAAAGAAGAAAGAAAAATGAATACATACACAGAATACCTTGGATAACTACTGCTGATTTCTACTGGTCTGTTGAAGGGAGCAGTTAATGCCCCAATTTTTTTCTCTCCTTTTATTTTTTTATAACTTTTTGGCCAATTTCACATGCTTATATCTGGTAAGCTGACCAACTCATTTGAAGATGACAATATGCAATATTCCAGCCATTGCTGAATTTCTATTAGTTTGTTTAGTGACAGATTCTGTAATATATATACATACATATATATATATATATATTATATATATAATGTTAAAAATATATATTTATTTTTTAATTCTCTTTTAAAAATGAAAATATAAGTCATACAAAGAAATAGCCTGTGCTTTCTGCTTTGGGGCAGGGCTGTCTACAGACCTGGGGTCCATAGCTGTTGCAGCTACTTTGGGGTGAGACAAGTGTGAAGATGAAAGGGAACAAGGGGAAGATGCGAGAGCAGAAAAATGTCTTCCGGCAGCATTTTGGATTCTCCCTTCTCACCTGATTTATTCATGTAGCCATCATTCTCAGAATCTTGTCCATCTTTCGGCAGCTTTATGATAGATCTTAAACTTTTATGACAATAATCTGAGAATCTGGAAATCTCTTTGAAACTACCATTGTAGGCTTCCTTGCTACATTTCGTTAGGAGGTAAAAGTTATTCTTGTTTGTTCGCAAAAAGTAAAAGATTAACAAAAACGTGAAGCCCATGGTGACCTGAGAAAAAGAGCTTTGAGATCTCCCAGGCTTATGATTGTATATCCCCTGCTTAAGCAGCAACAAACACTTATGTGTGAAACAACAGCAATAGAACAAAAATAAGGAGAATGAGATTTTTCCATTCATGTGATAAATTGTAGCTTGCATGTGTTAATGTGTACAAGGAGTGATTTTTGGAAGTTTTTGAGTACGCTCAAAAAACAACAATAAACTCTGCAATATTCTTACTGCCTCAGCTCTGAGTTTGACTGGAGAATTCACCAAAAACACAAAATACCGGGCTAGGGAGATAGCTCAGTGGCCTAAGCATCTGCCTGGAAAGCGGTTCAATCCCCAGCACTACCAGAAACCCGGATGCACTATGCAGCCTACTGTGACTGGACATGGTGGTGCATGCCTGTAATCCCAGAGCTGGGGAGGCTGAGACAGAGGATCACTGAAAGTTTAAGCTGTGTAGTGATACCATGTACCAAATAAATAAATAACCACATAAAATACACAGATTTAGCTTGTCTGAGATGAGTTAAGATGCTTGCACTCCTGAAGGGCTTTTTAGGTCTGTGTTACCTTTTCATAATATATGGGTTGGCAGGTGAGCCTTGTGGATATTTGTAAGCCTTTCGGAATGCATGTGAGCATGTGCTGGGAGGGAGGTGTGCCTGAGGTAAGTGTGAGAAGAGCGCACTGCAGCCCACAGGAAGCCAGCTCACGGATCAGGGACTTTGCAGTAGGGAGGCAGGATGCCAATGAACACGCCTCCTGGTAGGTAATTTTCCCTATTCTTCCATTTGGCCTATAATGATGGCTTTCTCATTCAAAGGTGAGGCCCTGCTCTGTGTCTTATCTTCATCCAAGAACGATGCTGTTGCAAATGTCAAGGCTTCAACAGGCTCATTTTTGCTGTAGCAAGTGCAAGACTGATAAGAAATAGTCAAGAGTCATTAATAGCTTTGGCAACAAAACGCGACAAGGTGCACATCACTGGGAGCAATTACATGCATCTCAGGGCCTTCAGTACACTCTGACACTTTAATGACCTGAAAATCCGCTTGCCCTTTCCATTTTCTCTATTATGTGCATGTAATGAAAACATTGAAAAAGTTACAGTAACTATAAAATTTCAGCAGAGTTCCTTTTTAAAAGGTAAAGTTTGCCTCATCCTTTGACGTGGAAAATGGTTCATCACGCTTCACTTCAAAGGGAGAATGAAACTAGACCTAATGGGTTGGGACCTGTTCACTGTGTCTGGGATCCTCAGGCCCAGGTGGGGGATGTACATTCTCTTTGCTACCTTGGAGCACAGAGAAAGTTCAAAAAGCTTCTGAAGAGCAGCAACCAGCAATTGTCAATCGGTGCTATGCCTAATAGATTTTAGAAAGGTTTTCCAATTTGAATGAGAAACATTCATTAAGTACCAATGTAGTCACCAAACAATTCCCCACTCAAGTAGGTCAGTCATGTTCCTGAAGCAACTACATTACTTGTCTCTTTAGTGCTGCTACTCAGTCACACATCTTGAGGGGGCAGTGCTTCTCAGGCACATCTGCCAATTATTTTCTGGTGGGAGGGGCTGGCAGGTCCCACTTGAGCTCTCACTGAGTACCACAGGGGCACCATGTCTACATATGTTGGTAATAGAATTTGTCACATTTGTCCAGAGATAGCAAGATAGGCATGGATTTGTAACTACAGGAGGTAAGAAGGGTGGTAGTGATTCCCACAGATAAACTCAGTGACCAAGTAGTTAAGTGGTGAGAGAAATAAGCACAACTGGTTAAGGAAAGTCAGAAGGAATCACCAGATAGCAGCAAGGTCTTCAGCAGGAGGTGGGTGGATTAAGATTACAGGCTGTTTTATGTTAGAAGATCCCGGCACCCAATCCTGAGAGATTTCTGGCATGATGATAGCTAATTGCTCTTCATTCTTCCCAGAATGCTTTTTCTCTAGGATCTCCTCAAAAGGGGAAAATATTGTCCATGGGGGACAGCTTAGTTCTGAACAAGCAATCCATGGGAAGAGGCAGCATTCTCTTCCCTGGGGAAAGTTTGTTAGGGATGGGAAGTTTTTCTTGAGGGCAGAGAAGGATGATGATGTGATGTATGTGTTAGAAATGGAAGATGGTCTGGGCATGGGCAGGGCACAAACACATCTCTGATGCAAAGCTGACAAAATGCTGTGGCGCCCAAGGGGGACCATTTGTGGATATTGACCTACGATGGGCCTGTGATGCTTTGAATTTGTAACTATAAAATTTCAGTAGAAGTCCTCTCAGGGTTTATCTTATAGTCCTGTACATTATTCTGTAGATCTTTTGTCTGTGTCATCCATGTGGATGAGTCACGGCCAATGCTTGACCAGTTTGCTCTCTGTGAGAGCCTGAGAGAAAGTTTTCTCTCCATGTGACTCTCCCCAGGCACACTTTAGAACTTCAATCTCTTTCCTCTGTGGCTCCATAATCTCCTTGTTCAGAAAATTTGGAGCTCACCTGAGTTTCATGATGTTGCAGTACAGGTTCTCCTATGTCCTGAGTCTTCGCTGACCTTGAAAGGCTAGGGCCAAAATGTTGGCTGGCCTTGTGGCTCTTCTGTTTCTCCGACTCTGACTTGTGATCTTAGGTTGTTAACCATCCAGGAGAAAAGCTGATTAGTATTCTGTAGCATATGCCATTCACTTTGATTTATCTGACT
>PVKA01047733.1:0-14162 GCA_004027165.1 Ctenomys sociabilis
CTATCCCAACTGTACTGTCTATACACACACATCATGATTTTTTCTTTCTACAACCCTTCCTTTGTCTACACCTGTCAAAAGTGGGCACTCCATTGACATTCAACTACCTTAGGTGCTTGAACTCGACACCACAATCCAACACAGTCCAGCATTTTGCAACCATAGGGAGTTATTCAAAGAAATTGTCGACCATATCCATATACAGCTCAGCTTAATATTATGGGCTCACGATGTATACTTCATTTTTATACTTTTATACTTTTCTGCTGGATGGTTAAGACCTAGGTAGATCAAAACTTATATACAAACACATCAACTTTATATTTCCTATGTGGTCATTGAAGTCTTCTCAGGGTTTATCTTGTAGTCCTGTACATTATTCTGAGGATCCTTTGTCTGTGTCATCCATGTGGATGAGTCACGGCCAATGCTTGACCAGATTGCTCTCTGTGAGAGCCTGAGAGAAAGTTTTCTCTTCATGTGACTCTCCCCAGGCACACTATAGAACTTCAATCTCTTTCCTCTGTGGCTAGTGTTCTTCAAGCCCCTTCAGTTGGAGTCAGTTCACACTGGGCTGCAATGACAGCTCTCTCTCCACATGTTCAGGTGAAAGCTGTGCTGAAGCCTCTTCCTGTATCAGCTGGAACATGCAGCTGGTAATCTTCCTGCAGACTGCAGCCGTATGGAGGGCAGGCTGGAGGCAGTGACCACACTGGAAAGACAGCAACATGTCTGGTGTTAATAATGGAGAATAGCTCGCAATTAGAAAATCCAGGAAGGAAAGTCACAGGTAATGGAAGTTTCATTAAAAAAAAAACTAGCTAAATGAGTGACTTTTTGAGTAAAATGCTGTTAAGGTCATGATATCTTATCCAAATAAACTTTAGTAGGAATTGAATTATCATGTATAAAAGAAATTGCATGGCTCTGACCAATCTACACTAAGTTAAATAAAAAAAAAAAAAAACGATATGTCACTACGCTAACCTGATTTTCAGTCATAACTGGAAGTGTCCAATTGTGGTGCTTGAAGTTAGGATCTCATTAATTAGGAAGTGTGAAAGAAGGTACATTCAGCCATTCTGCCTTGTACTTTCAGCATAACGTGTAATGAAATGTCTTAGGTACCTAACACTTTAGTATAAGTTTCCATTGGATGATTTTGTTTAAGTGGCAGCTAATGTAAGCCTTCTGAGTACCACACTAAGCCATGATGTTCAGTTAGATGCATACTACAAAATGCATGTGCAGCTAATGATGGCTCTACCAGAACGCAGCCCCACTGGAAGAGAGGAGACAACTGCAATGCTATGAATTCACATTAATAAGCAATCTTTTAGCACTTGCATTATGAGTTTTCAATTAAGTCCTTAATCCTTATTTTCAATCTATTATTATTATTTTCATCATCATTATTATTATTTTTATTATTTGAGGCAGGGTCTCACTATATAGTTCAAGCTGGCTTTGAACTTGATTATGTAACCCAGGCTGGCCTTGAATTCACAGTAATCCTCTTGCCTCAGCATCCTGAATTCTGAGATTACAGGGGTAATCCTCACACAGCTATATTTTCAGTCAGCTATATTTTCAATCATATATTTTGTCTGTGACATATTTAGAGTCCATTAAACCTTGTTTTCCAGTACATAAGCAACTGTTAAAATATATAATTTCTTGCAAAACTATCAATAACTTTAAGCTGAAATTCACTTTTTCTATTAAACTTCAGGCTTTCATCTATTCACTAAATATTCATTAAGAACCTTCATGTGGTCATTGTCCTCAGCAAAAAGGAAAAATATTTAAAACATGGATGGAATCTTGGAATAATCATTACAATCTAGTAGGGAAGATAAAATAATAAGTTCATGCAACGATGTAAGCAGTTTCAATAAAATATGATGCGTATTACAAATAGTATTATGGCTGGTTTCTGGATGTCCCCTCCGAAGACTCTTGTGATCATAGGGGCTTTCTCAGAGGTGGCTGGATGTAGAGTGAGTGACAGTGGAACAGATTTATTGTGCACCACTAGATCAAGGGCTCTAAGTTTTAAGGCTGTAATTGCTATGCACCCTGAGCACCCTGCATTAGACAAAAGGGGCAGAAAGTCACTGGGAAGATCCTTTGATTACTTGCTTCTGCTATCTGCTACTTGCCCTGGACTGCTTCTCCTCTGCAATTGCCTTCTGCCAAGCCACCCTGCCTTGAAGTCAGTCTATTATGGACTGGAACCTCTACACACTGAACTAAATAAGCCCTTCACTGCTTAACACTGGAGAAAAGGTATTTTGTCTCACCCATGACAGAAAAACAATGAAAGCAAGTGGAAAATGCACTATACAGAAGAGCCATATTGAAAGGACTCCTACCCGTATGTGGGAAGAAAGGTTTAAGGACAGGTCTTGAATTAGATTTCTAGATAACTGATGTACTGAGTGAGACACATTCTAGCTTGAAGCTAGGACAGGGAAGGGGAAGAAGGGGAATGGAAGGTAAAAAAAAAAAATACCATGTAGCTATGTGTGTATGGCCCGCTGGAAGACACTACAATAAAACAGAGTATGGCACAGTGAAGAGGCCAAAGTTAATTCCCTATAGTCACAACTTGGCAAGCACAGTGGAATATCCCAGAGTCCAGTATATATATATATAAACTAGTAAGGTGGTGAAAAATCTCATAAATTTTGTAAGTAAACTTCAAGTCTTGACAGAACCAGGTATTTAGAACTGAAAAGGAAAAGACTATTCTAACAGTGTATAACCAGTGAATTAGAGCAAGCCCAAATGTCAGGTAGGAGATTTGGTAAAGAGAACATTTTAGTAATGGTCAGGAAGCACAACAACAGAATTTGATGATCAATTAGGTGTCGTAGGAAAAGTCAAAAACAGCTTCCAGGACCTGGCATTGGATGTGGATAAAATATGTTACAATTTACTGGTGCAAAGAATAATAAAGAGAAGAAATAAGGAAGACAGAGCTTTGTGGAGTCAGGAGTCGTGCAGCTGGCCAGCAGCCCCATGAAGGACTCCATAGCAAGTTGTAACCTAGACCATGAGAGAAAATGGAGCAGAAAATGTGACTGATGCATCATCCTCTTGTGTCTGATAACTGAGAAGGCCCAGGAAGTTGAGGCTCTCACAGACGAAGACAAGAAACTGGATCGCAGCAGCCCTGTTAGCGCTGCAGAGTGTTGCAGACCTGTCGACACTCTACGGAGAACTCCAGTTCTCAGGACATAGAAACAGTTTCTAAGAAACAGTGGGCTTCACTTCCATCATCTACCAGTGTAACACAGAAAAGAATTATGAATGAGTCTGGTACCTAAATATGTTTTGATTTCTCAAAATCTCTGTGTTTATTGAAAGATTCTTCAAAGTATTACATAAGCAACTGAGGAGTATGTCTTTGCTTTGAGACTTGAAAAAAATTGAAAACAAATTATTTCTGTTGTATAACATCATTTGCAAAAGCGGTTTACCATGTAAGGTTTCTCCTTTCAGACTCATGTTCAGTATTTACTCTGATCATAGAAACTTAAGCTTGCCACATTAAAATAAAAGTGTTTTATTTCATTAAAAGCTTTTATTTATGTATTTGATACAGTGTTTCACTATACAGCTCCGACCGCCAATGATTCTTCTGTCTCAGCCTCCCCAGCACTGTGATTACAGGCATGTGTCACCATGCCCGGTTTAAGTGGCCAGTATGACAGCATGGCATGACCTGGGATTGAACCCAAGTCTTCGGGCTTGCCAGGCAGATGCTTAGACCACTGAGCTATCTCCTGAGCTGAATAAAGCAGGAATGCTGCATACTCAAGATCATATTAAAGTTGGAGATTTTCTTATGTTTAAATGATTTATCCTTTTATAGTTGTTTATTTATCAAAATCTTCAGTAATTACAGTGAGTGGATAAAAGCCTAAGTTCATAAGCACAAAAAGGACAAAGCTAAAGTTTAGGCAAGAAATAATTTAGGCATAATATTTTGGGATCGGATCTTGTCAAAAACTGACCCTGTGAGATATACTTTAGCACACATCCATGTGTCTTAAAAGGTTGTACCTGTCTATAGTACACATTCCTACTAATAATACACTCTAAAAATCACTGAGAAAAGAGCCAACCTGGATTGTAACCAAGCAAAGTCTATAATTTTGTGTAATTTGGTATGATGTAAAATCAGGTGGAAAAGATGATGTGTATATTCAATGGGAAAAAATTTGATGAAACAGGCATCTGCAGTGACACTTATGGCAAGCCTAAGAATTAAAATTATTATTGAAGATCTCACATAAGCATGCATCAAACAATATTCATTGTTTTGCATGTTGTTTTGTATTTTCATTGCTTTACATATATTTTATATTTCATTTCCTTTGGTTTTTTCTCTGTCAATTATCTTTCAATTTCATCTCCTAAGGCTTAGCATGGTATGAGTTATAATTAATTTTCTAATATTGTCCTGAAAAAAAATCTTTCTCCAATTGAAATTCTTAACACTTTGTGAACAAGAGATAATAATTTCTCAAGAAATGTTAATTTACTTACTTTTCTTTATCTGCTCAACTAGGTAAAATAAGTAAAAAAGACCTAACAGACTAAACAACCCTCAAAGTTTATGTCGTGGGGTTTGGAGCCCCTGTTTTAATAAACTTATGTGTTGCAAAAAGATACAGTGCCTAAGAGAAAGAACAGTGGGTTTCCGAGAAACCACTGCGAGCCTGGCGGAGACCTGAGGGGTGAATGTAGGAGTTACGTTCCGGGTGATGGCCGGACGCTCAGTGGAAGCTGTTTGGCTTCCTTATCAGAGCTCTTAGTTCCTGGTTTCCCTGCAGCTGTCTGCACAGTGCAGCTTCGGGGACTGTATGGCTCCATGGTAGGTTATTATGGCCCAGGAGGGAAGGTACTCCGTGATGCCGACGCGAAGGTTAACTTTGCAGGAGTCGCATCACCAGCTCAACCAAAACATAAAGATCACCCCTCAGTGATCCTGTCCCCAACGCTTTTTCAAAAATTAATTTTATTGAGAAAGAAGTAGCAATAAGACAGCTTGAACACGGGTTAGTAGGACAGTTACAATAATTAATACATGGCATATCTTTGTCTTTGTAGCAGTTATTCATAGTACAAGATGCAGACATGATATCTTGTGTAAACATGATTAATTCAAAACTTCCTTTTCCTTGAACTAAGAGAAAGTAGCTGTATTTCTAGTCATGCAGATAACCTGCTAATAGTATAGATACAGGGAGAAGGACTTCCTAGAGTCTGGCCAGCTATCTCAAGTGAGGAATACATAGCAGAAACCCAACCAGCCAATACACTCGCCAGCAAAGGAACACATATCTCCTCTGTGACCTGGTATAATTTACTACCATGTGTACTGCATCCTGCTTACTGAAAAACAAGAGTGATAAGGTTGGCGAGATAGCTCAGAGCTCTAAAGTGCCTGAGTAGGCCATCTCAGGCAAGTAAAGGGAGCACGGTTTGATCATTGGCACCACATGCGGTGTCAGCCCTGGGCGTGGGAGCCAGGGTGGGCTAAGCCTGCCACAATGCCCAGGCGTGGTGGTGCACACCTATAATCCCACAGCTGGGCAAGCTGAAAGCGGGAGGATCGCCTTGCGTCTGAGCCGTGTAGTGAGATCCTGTAACAACCAAATACATTTGAAAGAAAAAGAGTAATAAAAAGATATGATAGTACTATAGCAGATATGAAGCACTATCAATCCGAAATTTAAATGATATTCTCTGAGTATAGCATGGTTTAGTAGGATTCTTTGCTGTATCAATCATATTTCTAATATTAAACTTGATATAATATGTAAATGCACAGTTCAGATACCTGTGTGAAAGTTTGGAGGAAATGTTTTTGAAATAAATCAATGGTTGAAAAGAATGGCTTTATCACTATGATATGGCCAAAATATCTAAAATCTTAGGGAAACATGATGACAAGCTCTGCATTATACTGTATCATATCGTTACCAAAGCTTCAAAACTTAGAGCCTGAATTTTTCTTCATACTTTGGAAAGATCAGAGTTATTTTCTGCTGTAGTTTAAATTTTTGAGCATTTACTGTGAAACAAAGAAATGAATACAATTTAAAATTTATGCTCACAGGGAGATCTAAACAATTGTGCTTCCTCTTGAGCTACTGTATTGATTTTATATTTCTGAAGTAATCCCAATGTTACGTTCAAAGTCTCGAGTTTAGAAATGAGCTATTACAATTTACCAAAATCTCAAAGGAAACATGTTACTAAGCCAAATATTTCAACTGTGTGATGTTACTTTGACATGATTTCCAAGTAGATAGTGTATGACAAGGAATAAAAAAATTCAAGGATACAGATATCTTTTCAAACCTGTGTGTTCTACACATCACTTCTTTTGTTTCTTTTTTTAGTGTTTTTTGATTGTTTTTTATCTCATTATTAACTTTTTCAAAAATCAATAATAATTTATAGCAAATTAAACATTGTAGACAAATATTAAAATATGAAAGATATAAGATGTAAACAGTGAATTTTAGAAAAAATTCTGAAATGAATGCATAACATGACATTAATAGTAGATTACACCTTGTAAAAAATTATTTTGACTGATATGTAAACTCTTTCTTATGTTTATTTTAGACAATTTTTATTGTTATATTCGATTAAGTTTGTAAATAATTTTTTTTTTTTTTTTGAAACAGGGTCTCACTATGCAGTTCAGGCTGGCCTTAAGCTCACTTTGTAGCTCAGGCTGGTCTCGAATTCACAGCAATCCTCCGGCCTCAGCCTCCCGAGTACTGGGATTACTTGTAAATAATTTTTTACATTTATTTTATTTCTTTATTTTTAAAGAAGAAACCGATTCATTGAGAAAGTTAAACTCTTTACCCAAGACTTGACGTTTTCATTACTCAGATGGTGCAGAGGAGAATTAAATTAATAAAACCAGATTTATAAAGTTTCCATAGTAGCATGACAATAAAAAAGCTATATGTGTATATTTAGAATTATGTATACTATAAATCTATTAAGCATTGAACTACAATGTACCATGGATAAAATTGAAAGACACAAGCCAAAACATACAAATGCTTAGAATAAGCAAAATGTAGCCAGATAATGGATTTCATACCACACATGAATACGTGAATTAAGAAGACGCCAAATTGTTCCCCTGGTGTGACACACAGAAAGAGAAAAGAAAGACCAAAATATACAGCAGTATTGTGAAATGGAAAGACATTGTTCAAAAGGAAAGAGGACTAGGGAGGGATAGGGAGAAAGGAAAATGAGAAAAGCAGAAAAAAAGATAAGATGGAAAAACTTTATAAATAGGGAGGGGAACATAGGAGGAAGGAAGGAGAGAGGACCGGAAAAAGGAGGAATCAAAATATGCCATGTGTAGATAAAAATTCTGTGTGGTGAACATGATCATTATGTATATCAAACATATAAAAATAAACTCAATTTAAAAAGATTACTTAACTGAAACATAAAGAGAAAGATATTAGAGAAAACCAAAACAAAATGGAGCATTTCAGAACTCTGAAACAATATCAAATAATACAATATATGTAGATTAATATCAAATAACACAGTATATGTATTATAGATTTATAGTACACGGAAAAGTAAAATATATAGCAATGCCCTAAAGGTGAACTGAGCAATTTTATAATCTGGCAGAATTACATAATTTGAACAATTTAATATTATTTTAGGGCATCACTGAGAACTTGAATAATAATATAGAGGTAATAAGCCAATAGTCAAACTAAAGTATAAACAATAAGTCAGTAGTAAAATTACTAAATATAGCACTTTTATTTTTATTAAAAATAGACTATTTAGTATTTCACTCATAGAATTTATAATTGGCTTATATCTACTTCTCTGCTTCTTGTCTTTAAACTTATGTTTGTTCATTTGTTTCATTTGTTTTTTTTTGCCATACCAGGACTCAAACTCAGAACCTTGCGCTTGCCAGGCAGATGGTTAAGCTGCTGAGCTATAGCCTTGGCCCCTAAACTCACTCTAAAAAAAAAAAATGCCCATATATTCTTTTTTTTTTTTTTTGCTTTCAATATTTGAGCTTTTATTGTTTGTGTTACAGATCAGTACACATGATTCACTTCGTACACAATTCTTAACACACATACCAAAAAGAGCCATGTATTGTTTTTCAATTTATTCCAGTGACATTCCAACTTCAAATTTGGAAGCGAATTTTCTGCAGTTTCTTTTCTTTTTTTTTTTTTTTTATCCACAGGGTCTCACTATGCAGCCCACATTCATAGTGATCCTCCTGCTTTCTGCCTCCCTAGTGCTGGGATTACAGGCGCGCGCCACCACGCCTGGACTCCAATCGCCGGTTCAGCGCACCCTGTAAGAGGATGAAGTGCCAGTATCGTCAAATGCTGACAGTGTCACTTAAGTCCCACCAATTCACAATTTCCTATCATACTCACTGCATACTCAATGTTTTGATCTTTCACAGCACATTAGCAAAATAAGGCAAACTGGACTACTAGCAGCAAAGAAGTCACGGAGTGCGCACGATTCTGACAGGGCAGCAATAGGAAAGCAGTTTTCTTTAGGAAACAATCCTACTAAAAACATGGGAATAGAAGTTATTTAAAATAGGGTCTAAGGAGATGGCTCCGTGAAATAAGCACTTCCCTGGCAAATGCAAGGGCCTGAGTTCAATCCCTGGTTCTGCAAAAAAAAAAACAAAAAACAAAAAAAGTCATTTAAATTATTCAAGACATATTAAATGCATGACTGTAATTCCAAATTGAGATTTAGTACCTTTTGTATTGCAGAATATAAAACTAACCCCCACCTATGCAATGTTAAGCTGACACCCAAGACAGGCAAAGCCTGCCAGAATCCAACATCCCACTATTTCTGGTTGTACCAAAAAATAAACAACCAGACAATGATTTCACCTCTAAAAAACATCATCTACACAAAAAAAATGTGATGCGGTGAGATTCCCTTCTTTTTTGTTTGTAGAGCTTTTTAAAAAATTGCATTTACAAAATAGTTGATAAAAATATTCCTCTGGATTGTACAAGAAGGGAGACAGGGAGCACTGATAAGACGTGGTGTGTGATTAATCAGACTTGGCTTCTTTCTCTTCTGCTTCATCAGAAGCCGCACTCTCCTCAGTTCTAGTTTCTCCATTTTCCGCAGGTAAATCTTCCTTGGTTTCTTGATCAGCCACTTCCGCCTGTTTTCCCTTGGCTCCCCTTTTCCCTTTTGCTTACACTTTTTTGTCCAAAGATTTATCCTCTCTCGCTGCCTTTTTTGGCTTCGTTTCCACCTTAGCTGGAACAGGTTTAGCCCACAACCTCGCAGATCTACTCGTGAACTACCCCTTCACCACCCCTTCGGCTGAGCTGACCTTCCTCTTGGGCATCTTGGGGCGCGGGGGATACATGCAGGAGCTGCGGGCCGAGGCGCACCTCCTCGCAGAGCTGCACAGCTCGACCCCTGCCGCTCCTCCCACTGCCAGAGCTGCTGGAACCCACTCCCATATATTCTTAATTTTATGTTTAGAATAGTCAAATTATATATATGTTACTTATTGAATACTCTATTTGTTTTTATGAAATACTCTATTTTTTCAATAATGTATTAGTGAACCCTAGTCTTTAATTTGCTGTAAAAAGTGTTAATACTTACAAATAAAAAAAATTCCTTAACAAGAGCCAATTTAAATGCTTTACTTTGTGTTTTGGATGCTGTGAGTTATATCTTCAAGTATCGTATTCGAGTTTTATTTTTTATTTTTTTGTCTTTTTGACACAGGGTCTCACTATGCAGTTCAGGCTGGCCTTAAGCTCACTTTGTAGCTCAGGCTGGTCTCGAACTCACAACAATCCTCCTGCCTCAGCCTCCCAAGTGTTGGGATTAAAGGCATGCGCCACCACGCCCGGCTTTCATATCTGAGTTTTAAACTTCTTCAGGGTATTGATAGGACTAAGAAAGTGTAGTGTTTTCAAAATAGAAAATTGAACATTTGATTACAGCCTCACTTTTTTAGCAGCTAAATGTCATAAAAAATACCCATGCCTTGTAAGCCTCAGTTTTTGCCTCTGTTTAGAGGCTGGGGCCAGAGGATAAAGAGTGCTTCCAGACATGGAGGCTGTCTTCCCGGAACAAATTCTGCTATTTCTTAAATGTGGTCAGTGTTCTCTGGCCAGAGATAGTGACATAGCCTTCAGGTGGAGGGACTAGAATTCTGTTTCTGTGTCACGGTTACTGAATCTGATAGCTTCATCTTTAGCTGATCAACAATGTGATTTCTTTGAACACAGAAAAGAGTTCCAATAATTCAAGTCATGCATAACATATAAAAGGAAGAATTTTCTGGAATCTATGGTCCAAAAAGCTGTAGAAGGTAGTTTTCTTCCTGCATTTTTCCTGCTTCTACAACATGCCTGTAACATAGCCTGGAAATCAGCCATTGGGCACCATGGAGTAGTGGCCTTTCTTAACTTTGACACAGTGCCAGGCAGTGCCGCTACCAAGACTGTCTTTACTCTGGATTTTCTCGTTATGTGTACGTGCTAGTGATCTTTTTGCTGAGAAACAATACTGTTACCCACAATTTAAAGAAGCAGAGGTTTAATTTGGCTCAAAGTGTCAGGGGATTCAGTCTGTGTTGGACAGGACCAAACCCAGAGGCTTCATGGAGGAAGACAGTGGTAGAATAAAGTTATTCTGTTTATAAAGCCTACTATTTTAAAATAGAAAATTGAACATGTCATTCAGATGGGGCCATACCAGAGAAGATGGGCCAGGGGCTGGGTGTGGACTCCAGGGCTATGCCTCCCTGGTATAGTTGGACACATCCAGAAATGGGTCCCAACTGTCCCCTGGGTGGGCCAGTCTCAAAGCCAATAAAGCTGATGCTCCATTCTAACTGCCACAGTATTTAACTAATTCCCTTATGTTTTAAAATTGTGCTTTAGTTGTTTATGTTTTTCTATTACTATTTCTGGCATTCTTTTTATACTTTTAATAGGAAGAATAAACAGAAAGTCTCAACCAATTATGCATTTTATTTCTTTTCAAAGTTTATATAAGTATATGTTTCATTGTATATTCTAAAAACAAAGCCTGTTTTTAGAAAATACTCCTGTTGAATATCTTCTCTCTACCTGCCTCCCTCTTATTTTCTGCCCTGGAAGATTCACTCTTCTGGATCACAGGACAAAGCTCATGCCCCTTGGCTTGTTTTGAGTTATGTCAGTGGGAGATTGAAGGAAGGGCTGAGGCAGAAGTGAGCTATAGTGTAGCTGTGAGTGTAGGTTTCATCATCCTATGTGAGCCCTCGGGTTTAGCAGCGTGGCCCTTCACTGAAGGCCGCGCGTCTCCCCAGCTGCTTGGTCTTCTACTGGTCTCCTTTGCTTAGGGACTGTCCTAGCCCAGCTGTTGCTGCTCTGGGTTCCTGTACTTCTTGTATTTTAAAATGTCACAGATTTATGAATAAAAACAGTGTTTTGAAAATTATTTTAACCCTTCAGAAGACAAGTTTAATGATATTATCTTATGTATAACATAGGGAGTTAAGCGTAACATCACTGTCTGTCTGAATATCAAACGCCTTAAATATAGCATAGAGCAGGTATTTTCTAACAATGGTTGATATACTAAGCTATAAATTCCTATAGAATTGGGAAAATAAATAAAAATAAATAATTATACATTTTTACACAGAAATTTAGAAATCTAACCATATACAACATTGTAGCAGGAAAGTCCTATGGTGTTTCCAGTCCTGTGAATAGCTCACTACTATTATGGACCACTGGAATATATCAGATTATTTTGCTGAATTCACCTGCCTAAAATATATGAATGGCAGTGGAATACCCATCTCTGACAAAACTAAACAAAAAAGAGGGATATAGATGAAGGACCGTTTTGTAGTGAAAAAAAGTATATATATGTAGATACAAAATAGCTAATGGATATACAGCTGACTCTTCATTCAAGGAGAAGAAAAATTTGTACTAATCGTGTTTGGACAGGATATCATGCCTGCATCTTGTACTATGAATAACCACTATGAAGACAACAACATGCAATGTATTAATTATTGTAACTGTCCTACTAACCAGTTTTGAAGCTGTCTCATTGCTGTATCCTTCTCAATAAAATTAATCTTAAAAAAGAAAATTATTTTAATTTTGTTGTACCATCTACTTCTCATTAGAAATCTAGCTTATAGAAGATGTGATTCAAACCAGATAAGTAATATTAAACAAACTACTTTTCCTCTATTCTATTATAAAATTAATAAAGCATTCAGAACACATACATTAAATGGAAAACTGGTAGCTTCAGATAAAGTATGAGCTAATTATTACCAAAAGAGATTTTTCAATAAATTTTGTAAATTCTTATGAAGCATGATAAAGTGCTTTTTGTAATAATAATAAAATTATTTTTCTTAAAGACAAAATATTTTGTAATGTTCAGTGAACTTGGACAGTTTAGGCTTATGTCTTTTGATTAAATTTGATGCTACTTATCTGTCCTCATATCTAATATATAAAATAATTCGGCCATTTCCTTTACCTGAAAGGTGTTCAATCACAATGGAATGTATTTTCTGGGCTACATAATATAGAAATAACCATGTCATTTTTGAAAAATCTTTGGACTTAATACCAGGGCTTTCAAAGATCCAAAAGAAGTTATCTCTGTGGGGGGCGTTGGCGAGAGTACGGATGAAATGGATACGCGGAAGGACAAAACCTCAGGAGCCACGTGCCCAGAATCAGAGATTAAAAGATAGTTCTTACAGTGCCAAGGGTGAGGAGGAAAGGAACACATGGCCTCAAGGAATGAATGCTTTGGCCTTGTCTTCCTCATAGGCCAATTAGTTACTTAGATTGCTCCTTAGTTCAGTTGTGTAACAGATCACCTCACCTCGTGCTGTCCTCCTTTCCTTCCCCTGTCCCTTATTTACATTCCTGCACTGATGTCCTTTCTTTATGCTTGGGCTTGCCTCCTGGTTCTAGCAATAAAAAGCCACAGAAGCTTCAGTTTGGGCCCATTTTTACAGGACTCATGTGAAGGGCTCTTGTCCAAGTGTAGTTCTTCTGAGGCTTCTGAGGCTTCTGGACATTGCCTCCAGGTAATCTTTCCTCCTTTGTACCAGGCCATGGTCATGAACTGTGACATATCTCATGCTATGAAATTTCAGTGATGCCTCTACATTATAACAGGTAGAGCCCTGATACATTAGGAGTTGAAGACCAGGACTGAATTCTATATTCTAAGTAGAGTAGTAATGCTCAGTCTCCTTAAACTCTTTGTACATGAGTTTAAATATCAAATTCTGAATCTACATAAATTAGTATGACAATCCAAATATCATATAAATGCCTAATTCCACACCGTATGCTTTATTGAGTATTGGTAGTTACAGAATAGTTGTGAGTTTTTGCTGCTCTAAGGCTTAAAATCATCACCACTGATATGAACAGACAGCTATCCCTTGAATGTAAACTACTTCATATATTTGCTCAGTGAAGCATTTTGTGTTTTTATTTTATGAATAATTATGAGGTACTGGCAAGTGCTTCTGGTTTTGATATTACAGATGGTGTGTGTTTACACAAACAGATCTCACTTTATTAGAACTACGATTACCTCTTGTCCACATTTTTTAGCACTATATGTTCAATAAGGCATCTCAGATATGGTTTTTATTTTACAAAGGTTTTAATAAGAATTAAAAATTCTTTATGCTTGGGCTTGCCTCCTGGTTCTAGCAATAAAAAGCCACAGAAGCTTCAGTTTGGGCCCATTTTTACAGGACTCATGTGAAGGGCTCTTGTCCAAGTGTAGTTCTTCTGAGGCTTCTGAAGCTTCTGGACATTGCTTTTGGTGATTATTAAGTATTTTCTCTTTCTTGAAATTGTAAACAATTATAAATGCAAGATGACAAAAAGAATAACAATGTATAGTAATAAAAATATGATGGAGAGAAAAGCAAATTATTAAAATCCTTCATTTATTACATTCTGATATATTAGATAAAATTATATATGGAGATATACAAGAAAAAGCAAAGTCTATTATGCATAACTGAAAATTTTTAGTCTTATATTGGGACAATTTATTTTCTATAT